>JAQGBX010006783.1:0-12102 GCA_034698745.1 Megaphyllum sjaelandicum
CGAGGGCAATTCAGAAATGGCGTTTTCGAGGGCAGTTCAGAAATGGCGTTTTCGAGGGCAATTCAGAAATGGCGTTTGCGAGGGCAATTCAGAAATGGCGTTTTCGAGGGCAGTTCAGAAATGGCGTTTTCGAGGGCAATTCAGAAATGGCGTTTTCGAGGGAAATTCAAAAATGGCGTTTTCGAGGTGTTAGGTCTCCGATAGCCTTTCTGATCTATGAAGGCGACCCAGACCTGAAAAAGAAGCGAGTTCGTACAACTTACGTAATCACAAAACCGTTAGGTTTATTGAGAAAGTTACTAGGGGGTGAAACCCAATAAAAAGTACAAAACGATCTAACGCAAATAGGTGCAGCGCAGCGACAAACGAACCAACAGCTAGGTTTGACTAAAGGCCGCCTCGGACATATGGCGACCACAGGTGAGAAGCCCGAGGAAAGAGCCCGAGCAACGGCCAGGGCGAGAGTCTTACACGACTTCTTAACGTCACGAGTTACAAGGAGAGAGAGAGAGAGAGAGCATCTTAGCTCCTCTGTACTGGGTTTATTTAGGGTGCTTGCTAACCTTGGCTAGCACCCAATGTCAATTCAACTTCCAATTATCACATATTCTATTTGCATAACGTTAATCCCTTTAAGGAATGTCGTCCTTTAGCTTGCATCACGTTAATCCCTCTTAGGAATGCACTAATCCCATCGTGTGACCCTGGCCGTTCCTCACAGAGGGCAATTCAGAAATGGCGTTATTCTGGCGCTCTTCTGTTACATGTATATTCAAAACGATTCTTCAAAAAAAGTATTAGCTGAGATAAAGAATTTCCATATGTTAAATTTTTGCCCGATTTTATTTTGAAATTACATAAAAACTTTTATTCTCAGTCGTTAGCTGCATATGATTCCCTCTTATAAGGAGCTAATATCAGTTTAAAAAATAATTATCAAAATAATTTAAGTTAATTTCTAAAACTAGCTTCGACAATTACATCATCGTGAGACAAACTTAAAGTAAATGTTCATTAAATAGTAATACTCTGTAGTTGCTTAATCTTAGTACAGTCTACATGTTAATTATCTACAGTAGACAAATTACTACACATCTAATTTATTTTTAAATTCGTAAATTTATGGGGAAAAAACAAATATGGAATGAATTCCTCATACCGCAGTCCAAAAAGGCAAATTTTTAAATTTTGATTTCATTCCAAATTTATTAGGAATATGACTGTTTGAAATTCAGCATTGAGTAGATTGCAAAGCTGGATAAACTAAAATGTTCAAAATTCGATTGCATGTACAGCTATTTCATTATCAAAAATATTGTATTATTCTTTAGGGTCTCCCTAAAAATATGTTTGCTTTTTTCTGGTATTTAAATGGTTGCTGAAATGATAATGATCATAAATTCTTAAGGAGCATGTTTTTGCCTTATTAGCAACATGTGATGCATAAGTTCTGGCAACACCATTTAATATGCTTGCATGAACATGTTAATAAAATTAAATATGAGGTTTATACAGTGTAATTTAAGTCATTTCTTTGTTACACAGATGTTTAGCGCCTAATAAGAATCTAAATAAGCCTTTAACCAAGCCAAAAACTTTTAAAGAAATGTGCACAGCGCCCCCTGGTGTGGCTGAAATAATGAAATGGACTGTTGTGCAATATTGCCAGACTCAATGGCGAAAGTAGCTTCTACATTAACTGTTGAAAAACGCAGCACAATAGGGCACTGGCCGTGGGGCACGTTAACAACATGTGTCAACATGTTTCATTATTCACCCGTCTAAGTAAATTCATCAAAAAATGTTTCTTTAAATTGATGTGAACATAGCTAAATGGCATGAGGAAGACGAAGAGTGGGTCAACTCCATCAAAATTCATATAATATGAGAAATGGTAGCAAAGCATGCACTTAAAACTGACAGCCATGAATAAAATATTCCATGAGAAATTGAACAAGATATCATATTTACACACGTATTGCATACCTGCATATAGCTCATACATGTACTTTCACTACTATCAGCTGTACGTTTTTTATGGGAATTTTATCAAAGATAAGTTTAGGCTTTAATGTAAATTTAACTATTTGAACAAAAAACCATGCATTGTGAATTTTACATTTTTAAATTCTCCCCGAGTTTACTTTAAATGAATTAAAAATTTAATATGTACCTGATGTTGCACGTATTAATCCTAATAGATGGCGCTGTTTACCATTTTAATTATTTTTCTTTTAATTTAATTTTAAAACTAAAGCTTATATTTTTTTGTTAATGGGATTGACAATTTCTATTGAACAAAGGATCATTTAAATTTTCTTAAATTAAATAATTTATGTTCTACTAGATTAAAGTACAGCTCCGCGCTGTATCAGTTAACTGAATTGAGATTCGCAAAAATTCCGTTTGAGTACGCCTAATATATAACAAATAATCGAATTTTATACTTTTTTCTAAATTTCTGTTCATGATGTTACAGAGGTTCCCTAGTATACACCTTATTATAATCACATTTCAAGCATACAGCAATTTTTTTTCTATCTTTCTTCATAAGCATTTCGGATAATCTAAGCTTTCTATTATCCACAGAGTTTCATTTACCTACCCCAGGTGTCAATTTAACTAGCATTCTCAGAAGTGGTATTGTTTCTAAGAAGCGCATGCAGCTAGCTTAAGTAGTTTTATGGCGCGGCTATTTCGCAAAATCTCTTAATTTTCAACTTGTCTTTTCGTTTCTTGCATTTTTCTCGTTGAAATACATGAACGAAAATGAAGTTTAGATAACCCCTATTTATGGCGGCAAACACCCTCTACGTTTTCATTATGAAATTATGGAGCATTTTCATTGGTTGGCGTGAAAGGCCAAGGTCATAATATTTCCATATGTCGAGTGTCGGTGCTGTACTGCCTGACTGCTCTACAGATTGCGTGCATTAATTTCCAGCGAAATTGCACGTTTTAGGAATGAGATGCTAAGATAAAAGCGTGGCTGAAGGTGAAATTTTCCACTCTTGAATATTCTGCGCTGAAATCCGGTCTTCATATTTTCCCGTAATTATGTATAAGTCGTTATTTATTCCCATTGTGTTGGTGTGAGTAATGTCTTAGTTTACACGCAATTTTCAGTGGAAGATAAAAATGGAAAATTGTAATGGGAATTCCTCGAGGTTTTTTATATGCATACATATATATTCTCCTTAGAATTTTAAGATGTTAAAGTACAGTGCTCAACATTACTGATGGGACACCAGTAAAATTTCAGAAATTGGCAGAATACACAATAATTTTCAAACATGTTTGTCTATAATAACATTATAATAACATTTAATTTGAACATACACTGTATAATGATACTTAACTAAGCAATTTGCTTAAATTATCTATATTCTTTGCAAAAATAACAAAAAACTGAAAATGGGACACTTACAAAACTCGAAATATTACGTGAAGTATGTGTTGTAATTTTGATGACTAATATTATGTTTAATAAGAGTTATATTTAACCCGTATTTTAATGAAATTAGCTAATCTTCTTAGACTAGAATGTTTCCTAATGAAGAAACCTTTAGCAGGAACCTATGGTAATTAAATATGTGGGTCATCATCAAAAAATGAAGAAAATCTAAGAATTAATGTTTCTAAACTTTCCAAAATAGTCCATGAATTTGAAGGAATAACACTATCCTCAAACCATATAGGCATATATATACAGTATATATATGCCCATATATAGGCCTACGCATCTGTAAATATTCTTAAAATTTTAAATGTCAATAACAGTGTGTTGGGAGATTACATGGTTATTATTAATTGCTACTGGTCATGGTGACATGAACCCTTGACAATATTATCGATACTCTCTCGCCCATATTTATCTTATGACGGTATCACGTGATTCAATTCCTCCTATAATAACGATCGATACCAGTTTGCTATGAAAACGTCACGTAATAAAGTATGTCAAGTCATTACGTAACTTTACGAGGTCCATTTCTATATCAGCTAGAAGCCTCGTGACTACTTTATTCATACTTATGGGCTTTTATCTCATCCTGTTGCCACACACAAAATGACGTATTGGTTGGGTATGAAACGTACGTGTGCTCCGATCCAAAAAGCATTGTTCTCCCATTAATCGTCTGGCAATAATTGGCGTCATTTCCCGCGCTACATCCACTCGCCACAGGGAAAATAGAACCAAAAACATGTGGCAATTTGAGGAAATTAGGTTGAGCAACCGCCATGCTTCGTTCTACCATGTGGAAATATTGATATGCTCTAGCGCTGGATGGTACCGAACTTCCCATTGGTTGTCACTGATGTCATCGTGTTCGTTTGTCAGCCGTTTTTTGATTGGCTGCTCATTACGTATGCGTTGATTTTTATTTTTAGAACATTGACATCATAGCTAATTCGAGTGTGGTGGGTTCAAAGTGTGTGGAGATGTTCCCCGTAAATGTTCGGTTTCCCCTATCGAAAAGATAAAAAATCGGATTGTGGACGTTTATGCATTTGAAAAGTTTGTTTACTGACGTTATATTTCTCGTTGATAATACTACTTATTGGCGAAAATTGTTCAGAAAGGTGAGTCCCGTTAACGTATTTATGCTAGCGAATTTTCTAAATTTCATTCGAATTTTGCCTCATTCGATATGTAATGTCGAAGCCTTGTAAATATAATTCGGAAATATTTGGTTTAATTCGTACGTTAATTGCGACGTTTCTTGTATCGGTTGTATGGTTGTGCCCTATGTATAGAGTATTTTACTCACCGAGTCTTTTTATTTGAAACCAAAGTTTTAAAGATGAAACTGCAGGCTGCATGTACAGTAGGTCGATATTTTCTTCCTCTTTCTGGTGGCCATCGGGCCATGGCCACATGTTCGGAAATTAATCGGTTGTACAGGTTCATGAGCGCATCTCACGTATGTGATCTAGTATTTTATGTTTAGAACGTCAGAAATTAATAAAAGTTATCATAATCATATCGCGCCAGTGCCAATACGGGTAGTTATAACCAGTTAAATCGAGGAAATCCCTCGAATGGCAAATCTGGAAACGTGGGATCGAGTTTCTTCCTAAATTAAAGATTCCACAAAATTTGACCTATCACAAACTTAGTCCAAAATTTAAGCAACACCCGGCCTTTAGCCTTATTTGATTATATTCAGTTTTAAATGTAATTTAATTACCATGACCGAGATCGTTATGAATCATCTTTGCGTAAATGGTGGCCACGGTGCTTTTACATGGAAAAATAGTAGGCTACAGTATTTATGTTCCCTAGTAAATGATAGTTTCATATTAAAACTTTTGAAAACGTATGACAAAGTTATAGCGAAATATTAACCATGCTTGAAGTTTCTGTTGGGTAAAACGTAATATTTATTTAAAGCTTGACCATTAATTCTGTCATTGCACGATAAGGACACCCATGTTAGTAACTTTAAGTAATTTTTTTTAATCAAATATTGAAATAGCCTGTCTCTGACGCAGTTGTATGGGAAAAAGATACAATAAAGTCTACATTCATCTACTCTGTAATACATGTATGCAACGTCAATGTTGTTCGTAAATTCTTGTGTACGTTTTATCCGCTCAAGGTATGCATTGTAGTAATGGTACCATAGCAGCTAATGGACGCTTTCTTTAGTATAATTTCGGCTTCTCAGTTGTCATTTTGATTGCTCGATTTCTCATTTCTGAATCGGAATTTTTAATAAATTCTTCCGACGAAAGCAGTGTTAAGAATTTTCGTCACATTCACACCGCCAGCATTTTAGCAGCTGGAGTTGAGAAATCCGCTATGTTATAGCCTTCCAAGTGTCCATTGTATGCCAGTTTTGTAGCTCGAAAAATGCAATAGCAATCTGCGGAAAACATGATAGATTTTTATTTATTTATTGGTCCAAATTTGATTGTTTTTATGAACGTCGTCATGACTGCCCATATTTGTAGGGTTGTCATTTTAGTGATGTCAGATTTGCCTTCAAATTAAGCCAATCTTTTGTAGGAGTGTGGCGCAGCAAGTTTCATACAGTACATCGATTTCATTTCGGTGCGCAACATTGCACTAACTTGTATAAACTAACTGTGAGTCATGAAGCAATAATGTAGGAACCCATGGCAAATGTCATAAGTTTGTTTGCTCCCCCTGATGACTATTCCATGCATTGTTTAGGTGGCACTGCCAGCTTTACTAGACCAGGTGGCCATTATAAAGTTGATTCATAAAGTACAGGAAAAGAGATAGCGATAGCAATTCATATCGGTAGGTTTTGTTTGCATTTTGATGAGTAGTTTTGTCATAATTTGTCAGAAATATCTATGGTTGTACCTGGACTAGAGCGCCATCTTTATTCCTACTTTTTAGTGAGGTTTTGATGAATACAGTTATAATTCAGCAGACAAAAAGGTCATACTCGTACTACACGTTGAGCTTACAATTAAGCCATTTCTGTTAAATGTAAATGACGGTCGAAACTTTTAATCAACACATCAAATTGACTTTCCTCCCACGCAACACATTTTAATCTTATCTTACTAGACACTATTAAGTACTTTAAAATATATAAAGTCATCAAGCATGATACATCCAAAAAATTTGATCATCGTTTATTGCAAATGTAAAATTTAGTTAGTTTCTATAGTGGTGGAGGTTTTTCCGAGTACATGTACTGATGCCCAGTATACTGTACATGTACTGTGAGTATATACTATTGAACGTCTAACCAGTTTTTCAAGTCTTGGAATGTACGTAGGTCTTGTATTTTTAGCCTCTTCAGAAATGCTGCAAACCATTAGGAATTGGTGCATTTTTTAATTACTGCGCTAAAAGCTATGCTGGACGTGTGCAAACGTGTTTTCAATACAATATACATGTAATAATGATGGCAATCCAGCGTTTGTGCCATTTTATCTGGGGTTTTCCACCTCACCTACTTCATTGGAGATCATGTAGGATTCATGCATGATTTCAAATGTGCCCAAAATTATAGATTAGTGGAATGTTTTAAAAAAGCATGACGGATATTATATTGTTAAAAAAGGTATGAATTTATTCCAAAAAAAATTAACTGTGTTTTTGATGAATTTAAGAAAAGATTCAACCAATGACATTTTTGTTTATAAGGTTTTAATAGTTTTTAAGAGGAATGTAATCCATACTTAAAAGCATGATTTCATATGGCAGAACATCAAACGCTATGAAAAGAAAAACTGCTACTGATTGGCGTTTTTCAAGTGATTTAACCAAAAACACAACTCGTAGGCGATATATTTGCATAATAGGTAGGCCAGCGGTAAACCATGGCCAGACGCAAATAAGTCAAGTGTTGTTGTTTTTTTTCCAACCAACAGTGTATTCCACGAATTGCTGAGACACTCGTACTTATTTTAAGACCATTGTATTCTTAGAAAATAAGTTGGAAATTTTGTGCTCGCCATTTTTAATGCTTGTCAGCACTTAGCACCCGGTTCTGTAAATGGTCCTACAGGCAAAATGATGCGGAGTCATCGCCTCTTGCAGAATCGGCGAAATAAAAAACAAAAAGCAGGTGAATCACGCAGGTAAAACTGAAGTCTGACTTGGACACCGCAGTGCATTCACTTCAATGCAGTGAGATTGTTTGAGCCGAACCCGGTGAAATTCCCTCCCAACCTTTGATGATCCACTAGAAGGCCTTGGTGGAATGAGGGAGGGGGAAGAGGAGTACCACGGAGTAGTTTGGCCTAGCATGATTACATACGGACAAATGGAAATGTGGTTTAGTCACAACTCGAAACGAGCGAAGTGAGGGAGCTGGTTCGTTCGGTTGTTGAACGTCAGGGATGAGAGCTTTTAGTGGTGCGAACAGTCAACCATGAATTAAGATTCCTAGACAACCTGCAAAATCTTGGTAGTTGGTACCTACAGTATATACAGTATGATCATATTGAGAAAAAAATCTTAAAAACGAAGCACCTTAGCAATAATAAAAGAGAACCCAAATTTTTTTTTATTATACATGTATAGTATAGGCCTATAATAGTTAAGAATATAAGGATACATTGGTAACGGTATAGTATCCATATACTATTTATCAACTTAATTGCAATTTTCACAGCGAGCTTGTCTCGAGAAATTGTATGAGCTTGTAACAGGCTGTCAAACTATATGGGGTTACATGCATTAAATATTTGAGAGAGTGACACTGGTAATAGTTATAAGTTGTTAATGATGACGATTATTGATGTGTCTAGAATGTAACAATGTAACGACGGGTAAATGTGTGGTTGGTTTATTGCACTTGTTCGCAGTTGAAAGGCTTTAATGCGACTACTCATCTTCGTGAATTACCTTAGTATCGTAGATGTAAAATTTGTATGCTGATGGCTTTTTAAATTCATAGTAACTTACCTTTTGGACTTATTCAAACTGGTTAGGCGAACATACCTCATTATATTTTACAAGTTTGTCATATAATCAAATGACCCTTCTGATAACTTATTTCTTGATTTCAGATACACGCATCTTGCAATATGCTCAGCCACAGTAACTTCTCGCCAGTGGACTTTGATCAACTGCAGACAACAAGCGGATATGTCTTGTAGGATAAAGCAGGTATGCGACTGCATAATTTAAGTACAGCCTTTAGGCCACATATAATTTCATTCGAGGTGTAAGTCCGAAGTAGAAAGTTTATTATGAGTATGTTGCTTGGAACAATCACATTGATGTAAATGTACAAGATCAAGATGACCTTTTCTGCGCTTTTGCAAGCGGTATCTGTTGATGTCATGGAATTGTCCTCAGTACTCCATGGGTGTAAAAGACCAGGCGCCTTTTGCCTTCAAGGAATTGCGCCCACTAAACCAACCAACCATGGCATGGGTATCCCCGTATATTGCACCAGAAACATGAGGTCTTGGGCTAAACCCAAGAACTTTAATGCTAGAAATTTATAAAGCAACCTCAACCTCGGCTATAAATATTGATGTAATTGTCATCCACTTTATCGTTTAATGCATACAACTTTTACTACATTCCTCCGTTCATTTATAAAAATAAATATGCATTCGTTCCATTTTATGTACACTCTTTAGAATTACTTTCCATGTTTTTTTTTGTTTTTTTTTAATGAACGGAGATATGTTCTACATTGGAGGGGGGGTGGAGATTATTGCCAAGTAAGTATTATAATAATGATATCAAGAGTTGATTTTGAAATTTCTAGCATTACAGGTCAGGGGTAGGCTGCTACCCGCATACACCCGCCGGTTTGTGTGAGCATATAGATGTAGGCCTACGTCATTCACCCCTAGTGCGACCACTGATTTTCACTGCAGCATGAGTCATCGCGCATACAGTGTAATTGCTCACGTTGTTGCACATGCACTACGCAGACGTAAACTCGAGTAGTGAATACGCTAGATCCCATACGCGGACCATAATCAATATCGGAAAGGGTGGTTTTTATGCGGGCCATGTTCCGGATTCTCACAATGAACATTTCATTGGGCGTTAGTTGTTTGAATTAGCAGTAGCAGCTGCTTCTCAGAGGTTTGCGAGGCGGATGAGAAGGGAGGAAGTGGCCGGCACCGTAATGGTACGAGGTGGGTTCCCTACACGATTATGGAGAATCCTCAGGAGGGGAATTTTCCCCCTCATCCCGGGGATGAGGGAATGTAGCGACATACCGTTACATCATGGACGCAGGATGGTGGGGGGAGAGGCGATATTAAGGCTCCCACGTTATTCATCGGGGCTTTGCGGGGGAGATAACGAAGTATCGGAATTACACTTGTTGTATGCGTATTGCGATGGAATTTGTGAGGGGAAGGGTAGCGGTAACGACGTGGAATTTGCAATAGCGGACGAAATGGCCATGAACGACGGTATCATCGACAGCCCCATGGTGATAAATTGAAATGTTCATTCAGGTTTCAGGTGATTCACTCCTGCGTTCCAGGCGATCCATGAATCAGTCATCGGATCGAGTCCGTACCAGTCCACCCAACGACAATTAAACGAACCCATTGGAATCGACGGAATTTGCTCGAGTGACTGGGTGCGCGTGATTCATCATTTTAATTGAAGTTGTATTTCGCGGCATTGCCCACCTCATGGTCCGTACTTGGCAAGATGTAGTTAGTTTCGGAAAAATTATACTCGATTGCACTTCTTAAGTGGCTTTCTAGGGCGTTTCTTTGTATTTCAATTGACATTGAAAGGCGATTGACAGCTTCGATTTCAAGATGCGCAATAAGTTCACTAAGATTGATCGCACTCGGTTCATTGTTACATCGATAAGTAATTTTTTTGTACCCTTGCCAGTGCACAATGACACGGTCTAGATTCGAGGAATCAGATCTTTGAAGTTAATGAATGGGAATTGTTTGACACAAAACAGCTTGCTGAAAAGTTGCGAATGGTGGGGGAGGCGTACGGATTAGTTTATTTTTTGGTAAAATTGACGATAGCCTTGGTTCGATCACAAGTAACGACTGAGACTCTGAAAAGCCAAATTTGGATCGCATTGAGTGAGTTTTTTTGTCGAATTATTCTACTTAGATTATGTTTAAGCTATATTTCCGCATCCAGAAATAGCACATGTGAACTCGCATGCATTTATTTTTAAAACACATTACTTGTTTTGTGTTTTAAATACTTGTGATCAAGCATCATCTATGCACTAAAAATCATTATCTGTCGAAGTTACATATCCAAGATGAACAAGTGAAACCCTGTTGGTTGGCTATCGTTATCGCCTACTCGCGATTTGCTCAGCCTTTTCCGAGTACCCCATGGAGAATTTTAAAATTCAGGATTAAATTTCGGTATGACAACATTTTAGCATCTGTTTGTACGTGGCATGAAGCGGGTTAGGCCACCACGTTGGAGTAACTCTTGAGGTGTACATTCGCCAAAGAAATCCTGGTGTCCTTGCAAGGTGACCAACTTGTTTTGAAGGTTGGTAAAATTGAGGATGTGAGGTGTGCGCAGTAGGTAGCCGATAGCAAGGTTGGAAAAAAGTTTTGGTGTATGCGTCACAAAGGCTCCTGGCCTCAAACTCTGAAACACGTTTCTGAGAAAACCCCATTATGCAAGTGCCGAGGGATCCTGCACTGCAGGGCCCTGGAGCGACTTGCCTTTTTGCTGCTAAGATATCGCCATCTTTCATCGTTTTTTAGTTTTTGCGAAAACAATGCCTCTTGATTTTATTTCTTCGTCCACTTGTCTATCCTACAGTACATGCGAACTTGTGTTGAGGCGCTCTGTGGCTCGAGCGACCATTTAATTTGGAACATTGGCAGTGGGTCAAAAAATGCCGATTCAGCAGAATAAATTAAGAGGCTCTGTTTAAGGTTATTTCACTATGATAAAACAGATCGCTGTACATTCACTCAGTTTTATTCTCTTCAATGATTTGGAAACCTTGAACATGAGTCATTCTCATTTAATGCGTGTATCAAGTTCGAATCTATTGGCTGTATCTGTTTGACTGTGGGGAGTTGTCCTTTGAGCCGACTACTGAATTGTAACTTGTAATTTACATGTATATTAAAAATTTGCCGGTTTCAATATGTCATGACAACTATGCACCCTAATGTAATAAAAGATGCGCCTCAGTTTAACATCCCTGGATGCATAATAACGAGCTCAAGTTTGCATATGTTATATTCTGACAATTTACTAGGTGCGGTTTAAACTTACTCGAAAATGATACACATTTACTCCCTCGCATCTCCTTATCACGATTCACGAGTAGGCCTACTGTCGGATTGTAGTTTGTCATTCATAGTCGAAATTGTTTGACATAGTCGTTAGTTTGATTTAGAGAGTTTGATCGAAACTAAAGCGTGATTTAGGGTACGTTTAGTAAGCATTGTTCTCCTGGTCTGGAATTTACCGACTACATGCTGTAGTTTTAATATACTCTCGAAGCTTTGGCGCCATCGCGGTGTAGTTGTAGGGATTCTATATGTATGAAACTAAGCCTTAAAAACAACAATAATGTATTTAATTCAACGCAAGTTTTTATGCTTCAATTCAATTCAATTCAATTCGATACCCCGCAGTCAGCACACACAGCGCCATGTGGCGGGGGGAGTCAATTCATC
>JAQGBX010006784.1:0-12101 GCA_034698745.1 Megaphyllum sjaelandicum
ACCTTCTTCTGTGACCTGTTCTCGACCTGAATGGACGTGCAGCAAGCGTGCTCACGTCGCCATTTGTCTTTGTTCATAGAATAAAGTTTAGTTCGTTAATTTATTCACTCGCATCGATTTATTCATCAGGAATGGACAAAATATTAATTTTGAAAAATATAACCAACGTCATTAGCTCTTTACCATAATGTATTCATGTATGTATCAGTTAGCTATGTTGTTATACTGCTATCGTACAGCGATAATACTGTAATCTGTAAGCACCAAATGATAAAGTCTACGCCTCTTAGAAGACTATCACAAAAATAATGATGAAATCTGATAAAACAAAATGCCATTGCTGCATTGTATATCTGAATTCAACATTAGATGCGTATATTAGTGATTGTTTATGTCAGAACATTTTGTTTTCAACATTCTCGCTAGACAACAAAGCGAAGTAAGTATGGAAAATTGAAATTCTAATTTCGTTTTTTTATGTTACATAATGCTGATTTTCATTTACAAATAATGCAAATAATTCCAATGTAATCATTTCAATTTCCGTTATATCGATCCAATTTCTGCAGTTGTTTCTACCATATTCTTGGACCATAGTATTTAGTTGTCTCCTATGCAGGAAAGCCCCGCTTATCCAATACTGAAATAACAAACAATTTACACATACAAACATAACCTTTAATGACGTCATCATCAGATATACCATCAACATTTCCCAAACCAACAACGCAATAGTTTTTTAAATGTCAAAGGGCAGTTTTAACATGTACTACATAAGCCCATAAGGCATTGGCATATCACGATGACAAAAGGAACGAATGATGGACTTGGTTTCACAATTTTCAGATCTATAGATGGACAACTTTGGCATGTGCTCGGATTGGTACTCTTTGAGAAAGGACCCCGGGAATTATATCAAGTTTTGTACCATACTGCGTAGAGGAGATATCATTCAAATCGCGCTTCAGGACAGTCCCTACAGGTGGGCCATCTGCATGGAAGCTGGCGCCAATCCAAAGGTGGCGCATCGCTTCAATGGGACTTTCAAGGACAAGTCGGGGCAATTGAGGACTCCTGCGAGAGGTTCAGTCCACCAGCTGGCGCTGAAGGATCTGGTGCAAGAAGGTCTAGTGCGCAACAACAACTACAGGGACAGAGTGACCGAGCCGAAGCCAGTCCGAGATGTTGTCAACAGTGTCCTACAAGCAATGGAGGATGGCGTTGACCAGCACTTCGGCAAGTACTGTTCGCTGACCAACAGCGACGCCCAGTTCGTGGAGGTTGCCAGGTATGGGAGGGATGCTGTGGACAGTCGCCTAGGAGAAAACGGTCGCAGCGCGTGGTATGTGATGGAGGACGTGGAAGCCTTCCTCTGGCTTCTGAAGAAAGGAGACATGGTGGAATTCAATATGAGCGGACCCAGCACGTGGGCAGTTTGCATCAGCGAACCTCATATCCAAGAGAGCAACAGAGAGCTAGCTGATTCTTCGCCACAGCCTCGGTTGCGTGCACAATTTATGGTCTACCCCTGAAGTGGGGGACATCTATTACTCCAACATCCGAGGGCTGGCCAAACTCTGCCGCTTTCGCATTGACAATTCCGCGGACGCGACGCTCACGCCCGAGAGCCCGGGGAGCATCTGTGAGACCGCCAACAAGCGGACCTGGATACCCGACATCTGCCCTCAAGACGTTGTCAATAACAATAGTTGGCACTTCGCCATGCAGTTACGCTACGGCATCGGTCTGGACTCGATGGTCGAATGGAAGTCCATACTGTGTTCGCCTTCTGAGGCGCACTTCAAGGATGGCGACATCATCCAGTTCAAGAGGGACGACCGAGAAGACTGGGCCATCTTCATCAGCAACGACCAAGAGGGCGAGCAAATGCCAAAGGTCGCTTACCGCCAGCAATCCTCAAGCGATCCGGCATTAGTCTACATGGCCACGCTGGAGGGCTTCTTCTCTGGCGTGGCCGACGACCGCGAATTGTCACACCACTATGTTTGGGACAATTACTGGATGCCCAGAAGATGTGAGGACATCATCGCATCCGTGTTACAGGTCGATGGACAGGAAGATCCCTGCCAATGCGACCTCTTTTGGGGAGTCTGTCCCCACTTCGTCGTTGGTCTCCGGTACGGGGCAGAGGCAAGGGACGCAATGCTCACCGCCCTCAGCGGCTGGTGCTCCCACCGAAACCTGGACGTTTTTCAGTCGCAGGTGCTTCAAACAGGGGACATTATTGAGGTCCGGAAAGGATTTCAACCCCACTTTGCTATTTATGTGGGTGACGGACAAGTGGTTCATTGCTGCGACAGTGACATCAAAGTCCGCAGCGGCTGTCGTGACTTGGTGGAAGTCCGCGCCTCGCTCTTGGAGGACGTCGTCGAGGAGGGTGAAGTTCGCATCAACAATTTCTTGAACTTCAGCCATCGGCCCAGGGAGATCGAGGACATTGTTCGCCTGGCGCTCCAAGAAACCAAGGACTGTCATAAGTTCAGAAAATACGACAAGAAAAGCAACAGCTGCCGCCATTTTGTCATACGGATCAGGTACTGCTTCGTATTCCGAATGGGAGGAAAATCATATCGGCATAAATGAAGATGAGACTAGCGATTATAACGACTTTCACGAGGTTCGGTTTGAAGAAGACTAATGCAGAATATAATGAGTATATTAGGGGTACTCCGTCAAAAACTTTACGAAGTGCACTTTACCAGTGGTGAAGTCACATGTGCAAAAGAAATGCATTAATTGGTTTAAAAAGCCTCAGATAACCTTGAGTAAATTAACGCCAATTTGTGTGTTGATCTTGTCTGCGTGGCTTCACGACTACCACAGTGCGAGTTATGTTGAATTTCTAGGAATTTCCATGGTACTGTGGCTGACAAATGTGCGATTCTTATCACGTTATTGATTTTGTTTACCGATTCCGAGTACTGTATATCTTCAGGTATTTGCCGCAACCATATTGCACAGCCCTCATTTATCTTATCATTAATTAAAGATCAGTTAGAAAAATAACTTTGCAATTTAATTGAAAAAAAAAAACATGACACTAAACCGAATTAATTGGTCTAAAACCAGTAATAACCTTAGGCGAATTTTCAAACCGCTTGTGTTAGCGGGCAATTTGCAAATAAAATTCTATCAGAGTACACCTAAAGCGCATGAACTTGTCTGCAGAACACTTTGCAAAAACTTTTTTTTCCTTCTCATGCATAATGCAAAGTCATAACTTCAGACAAGGAGTCGATAACTTTATGCATGATTTTATGAAATACTGAACATTTGGCTTGCAATGCCAAATGTAATGCCAAACGAATCGAAATTAATTTATATAAAAATATTCCTCATTTCACATTTGAACTGAAAGAATTTCAAATCATGATGACACTTCCGTTCACAAACACAAACTCTTATGCTTTTATTGTGATCTTTAAACCAAGTCAATTTTAATAATGATAACACTCATTCATTTTTAAACACTCCTAAAACTTAGACGATTTGCTGCACTGACGTGGTAGACCCCATTGCGGAAGAAAAGCAACTTCCACCAAAGATTCTTGCAATCAGCTCTGCAATGGCGTTCCAAGATGGCGGATTCATAATTAACCGAGGTTCATAACGCAAATTTAAACTGATTTCGGTCTATTTACCTCGAATCCGAGCCGCTTTCCATGTCTTCTATTTTATCCGGAAGTCGTTTCCCTTTCGTTTCCGGTAACATAATGGCGGCTACTCCGGACATCAGCGAAAAACATCCAAACACAATCAAGGGCAGAGCTGGATGAAAGACATTCTGAAAAAAACAAAAATAAATAAAAAAAAGCTTTGGTCACCAGTAAGATCAACGCCCGGATATTTCCAGCGTTGATCTTCTAAGTTTTTACAGTACATGCTGGCCGCATGAGGGATGGAGAGCGCATGGACAGCGCTTCAACTCCTCATGTGACCATCTTGTAAAATTGAACGCCCAAAAAAAGTAAATACAGCATTCCCCAAATATGAAATCAATTATGGATGCCTTCTTAATTAACTTCGGTTACCATGCATTAGGGATCATATAGCCAAGTTTGCTTTAGTTTTACAGTCCACCAGCGTATGGTGCCACAGAATTATCGAAGCTTACGTTAAAGCAACGCCCACACCGGAGGAAACAGAAAATTTGTTGTTGCTTGTTGCTTGCTGGAAACATAGACGTATGTATAAAAACATACCGTATCTCGTGTTTCCAGAAACAAATGGCGAGAAGTTCCTCCGTTTCCTCCAGTGTGGACGTACTAGTAGCTATTGAAAAAGGGTCGTCCATAACTTGCATTTTCTACTGAGGACCACTGTTGGTCATCCATGCATGATGACTAAGAAAACGGCGATACGTTGATAATTCTTACCAATTTGGCTAGATAGGGAGATAAAATGGCCGCAATGTGCCCACTAAACGAGCACAAGCCGACGCCGTTGCTGCGCAGAACAGTTGGAAAGATCTCGTTGGAAAACAGGAACAGGTTGGAGAAGGCAGCCGCACAGCAGAATTTGGACAGCAAAATCAAGCAGAAAAACAACCATCGCAAATCTAAGTTTTGTAAGAAAATGATCGTGCTATTATACAGAATAAAAAGCAAATTATTATTTTTTTTGTCGAAATTTTGTTCAATTTTGGGGTTCAAGTACCTGTTTGGAGAGCTACTGGTGCGGTGCAAATCCCGGCGATTCCTCCAAGAATCAACGTCGCCACGAGCGGAATTTTTCTGCCGAATTTATCCAAGATGAAAAACAGGAAAAAACAAGAAGGAAATTCGATGAGGGATACGATGATCAAGCCGATGGCCGGATTGCCATCGATGGACGGAAAGGACATGCTGATGCCATAGTATGAAAGGGTGTTCGTAAACCTGTAGTAATAAAACGAGTAAGAGCATGGGTGATTGTAAGCAGAAATTCACGTGATTTCGCGCTTACCAATTGAATGTCAAATTGATGGTGATCCATCGAAGTTTGGGATGGCGAAACAGATCGAAGGTGGTGTAATGTTGCTGTGTTTTCTCTGTATTCTCCTCCACCTAGCGAAAAGCAATGCGAAGAATTTCTATGTACACGTGTGCAGTATAGATCATGGAATGTCAAAGAACGATTTCATGCAGAGTGGCACCTCAAAAAAAAATGTTTATCTTCAGGCTACCATATCAACAATTCTGCAGCCGTGGGATAAATAAAATACTGACAATGGTTAAAAACTTTCAAGGAAGTTCATTCTTCAAAGACTTTATGATCCGCACGCATCCGCCAAAGACCGACCCTCCACCTAGCGGTTCATTCGTAAATCAAAAGATATGCGCGTCCGTTTTCTGGCTATTTCCATCTCGATTCCAGAGATCATGAGAGATGCCATTGAGTGGGCAATGGATTCACGCAGACACATGCTACGCATTGGTTCGTGCATTATACATTCGTGTATGTTCATCTTGAAGATGGCTATCTTGACACATCTCGACACATCTCGAATATTTGAAACTGCGATATGCATCCGGTATTTTAAATAGAGAGCAACTCCCCCTAGCGGGGATGATACACTTATTTCCTAGCTTTTTACCTCGAATTAATAATACATGAATTTTCGAAACAAAAACAGTTATTTTCTATATCGTTGTTCTGAAAAATTTTAAAATTTATTAAATTACACTGCAAAAGTACTCGCCTCTAATTGGTCCAATTTCATCGGACCAAAATCGATTTTCCTCCCGTTGAAGCTGGCGATTTGTTCGAAAGCTTTCTGCGCCTTAGAATAGTTTTTGGACGTAATCAACCATCTCGGAGATTCGCAAAACCAACTGAATAAGTATATTTCAAGAAGATTAATATTAAACTTAATTTAATTTTTTAACTTTTTTTTCTCTTTTCCCTAACTACTGGTATATCGGTAACGCTTACCACTGTATCACCAGCCATAGGAAACCAGGCGTTGATATGATCCAAACGAGAGTTGACCAGTCGTGGACAAAGTAGCCAATGAGTCCAACCAGAACTTCACCACAGGCAAAAGACATGTTTAAAACGATTGAAATGAGCAAACGCTGCTTGGCTCCAATGATTTCGAGAACTTAAAAAAAAAAGTCGGAAATAAGTGAAAAAGCCAAACTAATACACTGTTAAAAAACACAAAAAATGTGAAAAATAACTGAAACGAGTTTTCATCTATTCTGGTGCATTTTCTCCAGTTTTTCACTACGAACAACAGATATTTCCTATAAAAAAAGGAAGTGCTGGGTGTGTATGTAGTCTTTCCCTCATTCAGAAAGATCATTTAAGAAAAGGTAAGCTCATCAAGTTTGACTTATACACATAATCCCCAATGCTCACCATGTAGATAGTAAGTCTATCAAAGTTGAATTTAGACCAACTGATGTGCAAAGACAGCGCAGGTTTTATTAAATGCATTTTTCTTCGAAAGACTTTATTGATGAGTTTAATTTTTCACATAAGGGATTTTTTGGGTGTTTGGCTTTGTTTAGATGAACAAACGTCAATTCTTTACGTTGAGTGAATTTTCAGAAAGTGTACCAGAACTCGTGATTATCTTGAAATGAAACTGACCGTATGACCAAGATACGATATACGACCCCATGCTACAGGCTCCAACAACAAACCTTAGAATTAGAAACGCCCAATATTGGGGCATGAAAGGGCAAAGGACACCGGCGACACTCGAGAGGAAGACGGCGACGAAAGTGCAGGGCTTGCGACCAAATCTGCAAAAAAAAATATTTATTTTCAAATCAAACGATTATACGGTAAAACGACCCAAAACATTGCACAGGTCGACGTTAACAAAATTCTGCATTTCACTTTCGACAGAAAACCATTTGTGAAAAATGTACACGTTATCATGACATTCAGTGAGAGTACAAATAGCTAACGC
Organism: Megaphyllum sjaelandicum; assembly: GCA_034698745.1. Classification (NCBI taxonomy): domain Eukaryota; kingdom Metazoa; phylum Arthropoda; class Diplopoda; order Julida; family Julidae; genus Megaphyllum; species Megaphyllum sjaelandicum. Next base: position 6,923 of record JAQGBX010006784.1, read on the forward strand.
CAAAATCTGTTTTGCTTATTGATCTTTCTGGCCCTGAATCAGAGACAAATTTGCAAGTGATTAGGTTTGAAAGTGGACCTCACCTGTCCGCTAGGTAACCGAAAAGGGCGCTGCCAAAAATGGTTCCCGCCATGAGCACCGACTGGGTGAAAGGAAGCAGGTTGGCGTTGTCACACACCAAATCCCACTAAAAATAAAACGCCAAATTATACCTACTTTGGAACACATCCATAAATTGTACATACAGTATATATACTTCTTAAGCGCCATTTGTAGCTCATTTATTAATGTACAATTATATTTTTGGTTTTATGTAAGATCTCAACCTGCTAATGCTTTTTTTAAGCTAGTGGTGTCTTCGGTTTTTTGATAGTTTTGTTAACTTAATATTTTGCAACTACATGTAGGTTATTATAGCAGGATATTGATATCATTGAAAAGTTTTTTTTTTATATAATTTCATAGCTCCTTCATAAGCACTTTTAGAACGTGAACTCTTCTCAAAGGAACGCTATTTTGTAATTATTATTCTGTAATTGGAAACATGTCGACAAATGACGTCTTATTGGTCATGTTTTACAATAAACAATTGATTATGTTTGAATGCATCGTTATGGCACGGTCCCAAAACGTGTTCTTGCAACGCAAACAAATTTATCTTTTTCGATTGAAGAATTAAAAGGACCAAAGCGTGCTGGTGTATACCTTAGTGACGACCGTGGTCACGTGTTCAGACGGATCGTAAATCCACCTATGGCACGGTGTCGCGATGACGTCACCGCCATATCCGGTGTCGTTATCGATCGACCCGGAACGACATCGGTCGACGTAAGAACACCGATTGGTGGCGTTGACAATCACGTGGTTGAAAGGCGACGAATCCTCGTGGCATCCTGGGACGAAACACCTTTTTGGGGATGGAAGATCAATTAATGAAATCGGTATTGGGGTTTTTGTTGGTTCACCATCACATCGTGCTACGTTTTTCAGTAAATTTTGAAGAGTATAATCACACATTTTGTTTTCTAAAGTGTTTTCATGCCGGACAATGCATCACTAATATAATGACTTACTATATAAAATTTCATAAATATACTTATATTCACATTACCTAATGTACATATATATAGGGTTTATGTATGCGCAATAAATTACAGACCTGAATGGTGGGGTGACGCTGACCAGGACGTAACTTAAGCAATTCATTCCATTCAGTATTCCGACGACTGACCAATGGACCAGTGACCACTTTTGAAAGCGTCCGAAATCGCCTACCATAGCCCAAATGTTCTCCAAGTTCATGACGGTTTTGTTTTTTTTAAAAATGAGAAAAAAATTAAGTAAAAGTTGGTCCAAATCTGATGAAAGTGGAAGAAATCCGTCACAAAATGTACCACCATCGACTTCCAATTCCTTTCTGCATGTGCAATGCTTGATATCTTATATACTGGCGCTTAAAACCCCAGTTTTTCATTTCACTGTCAAAATGAAGTGGCCTTATTATAGGAGGTGCATGTTATAACTTTTTTTACGGTGGAAATCGAAATGATAATTAGTGACGTTTCAAAACATTTACCATGTAATTAACCTGTTTCGTGAAAATCTGCGCGTTTGCCAAACTATGAGTAATTAGGACTCAATTAAACGCAATTAAAACAGCGAAACTAATTATTAACAGATATGATGCCTTTGAAGAGTTAATATTCGAAATGATAAATATAAGCTAAAAAAAACTTATTTCCTATAGCTACAGTAGGAACAATGACTATTCGGAAAACTATTCTCGAAAGACAGATCGAGCGATTTTAGCAAAAATCTGTATCTGACGGCAATCTACTAAGAACATCAGTTTTGGGAGTTTCAAAGGCGTCTTGTGTCTTATTTTTCGCCAACTGATTCACCATCAACTTAAAAATTTCAAAATTGCGTCAATGCAGCGAATTTTGTTGAATTCGTCTGGTCTGTTGCAAAATTTCTTAATCTAAAGCGCCTTAATCTTGACGTGTATTCGTATGAAAGTAAAAGACGTTTCATGGGCTTATTCAGGTGTGGTCGCGTCGTCTGCTTCTTCATCCGAGTAATTAATAACGTGGCTTAGAGGTTAGCATCCTCGACTTGCATTCGGTAGACCCAGGATTGATTCCCAGGTCGGCTATCCTCGATTGTGGTTTTTCATGGTTTTCCACAATTCCTCCAGGCAAATACCATCTTAATATCCCATCCCATCCTCCTCGTTAAAATCCCAAATACGGGAGATATATTGTGATGTTGGGATCAACCATCACCAGACTGCTTATTATCTGACTTAAATTGTATAATGATTCCCCTGCCACATGGTACTATGTACTGACTGCAGGGTAAAGAATTGAATCGAAGTTGACTTCGTTTTCTAATTTATTTGTTTACACTTCAGTATTTATAAAATATGGGAGTAATTAAATCGAGTGTTTATTATTTCATACATAATGCAAAAATACTGAAATATTAATATATAAAATTAAAAAAATAAAGTACACCACTAAAATAAGTTTATAAGTAACACGAAAATTTAATGTGCTGAAACATACATACATACATGTAGGCTATACATGAACACTTGTAAAATGAAACGAAATTAAGCATCAGTTCTTGAGCGCTGCAATGATAATGAACTACAGAGAAACCTGTTATGAATGACCACCAAAAAAAATGCTTTGTTGGTCACTATGTGCCCACTGTACAAAGAATGCCTGAATTAAATTAAAATAATGGACATGTACACTGCACTTATAAATACACTGTAATAAACATATAGTAAAAAACCACAAAACCAAAAAAAGTACAGAATGAGATGTAACGGGACTCGTCCGTTATTTGGTCACTTTTTAAGGTGCATTGGCAATGTAAAAATTGCAAAAAAGACAACACATACTGGTCACTGTACACAATAGACAGGTGGTCATGGTCACTTTACAGAGAATTTTTATAAAGGAAATGTACACTAGAAAAAACGATACACTAAAAAGTGGTCAAATCGATACAAAACGATGTGAGGATTCCAAATATCTGATTTAAAATACCGAGAAACGATTAAAATTAGGTAAAAAATGCGAAAAACAAAAAAAGTTGACAAAAAATTTAACATCCATTTTTCCACATTTTCCACTCGTTTTTCGCTATTTTTATTCGTTTTTTTCCGAATCAGCGTTTCGAGACGCTTCGAATGACACCAACATCGAACGATTTGGAGAACATTTTGTTTCGGGCACAAATGAGAAGGGTCGGAAAAATTGACCCTCTGTGGTTTTTTTTTTTTTAAATTTTTGTTGTCTAATTGAGATAAGTTTTATGTACATCGATAGAAAATGCGAGGATTCCAAATATCGCATTAAAAATACTTAAAAACGATTAAAAAAATTGCCAAAAAATTTCAAATCCATTTTTCGACCTTTTCTACTTGTTTTTTTGGAATCGCCAGGATATTTCTAAATGTCCGGCATCGTCCGGATAATTTCAATTGTCCGGCATCTTCCGGATTTTTTTACTTGTCCGGCATCAGCCGGATATTTTTATTTGTCCAGCATGGCCCGGATATTTCTAATTGTCCGGCATCGCCCGGATTATTTAACTTGTATGGGATCGCCCGGATATTTTCATTTGTCTGGCATCACCCGGAAATTTCTATATGCCCGGCAACGCCCCGATAATTTCCATTGTCTGGTATCGCCCGGATGTTTTTACTTGTTTATCATCGCCCAGATATTTCGATTTGTCCGGCATCGCCCGGGTATTTTTATTTGCCTGGCAACTCCCGGATAAATTCACTTGTCCGGCATCGCCGGGACATTTCCATTTGCCCGGCATCGCCAGGGTATTTTTACTTGTCCGACATCACCCGTATATTTTCATTTGTCCGGCATCGCCCGGATATTTTAAATTGTCCAGCATCGTTCGAATATTTTCCATTTTTCGACCTTTTCCACTCGTTTTTTTCGCTTTTTTTATGCGTTTTTCGGAATTCGCGTTTCGAGACGCTGCGAATGACAACAAAATCACACGATTTTGAGAACATTTTTTGTTCGGCTAAAAATTTCTTATTTTTGATAATAATTGAAAAATTTGAACAATTGGAACATTTTTTTTTTGGCTAAAAATGAGAAGGGTCGGAAAAATTTACCCTTTGTGTTTTTCTTGAAAAAATTTTGTTGTCTAATTGAGATAAGTTTTATGTACTTCGATAGAAAATGATGCGACGATTCCAAATATCGTATCAAAAATACTTAAAAACGTCTAACAATAGGTAAAAAAATGCGAAAAACCAAGAGTTGAAAAAAATTTAAAATCCATTTTTCGACCTTTTCCACTCGTTTTTTCGCTGTTTTTATACGTTTTTCGGAATGAGCGTTTCGAGATGCTTCGAATGACACCAAAATTGAAAGATTTGGAGAACATATTTTTTTCGGCCAAAAATGAGAATGGTTGAAAAAATTTAACCTTTGAGTTTTTTTTTTTTTTTGAAAATTTTTTGTTGACTAATTGAGATAAGTTTTACGTACATTATTATCATAGCAGCCAACCTCCTTCATAAATGTTATGCTTAGCTTTTAGTGTTAAATTGCACACATTTTAAACCATTTTAAAATAACTTTACATGAAACTGGATTAAAACCTTGAGTGAAAGGTGGACTGTTTTATCATTGGCAGATATAAAAGCATGACATCACACTGATAGTCTACCCTCACCCCTATTGTCACGATTTGTCAGACGTAATATTATTATAAGTAATAAATAAAGGGGTGGACTTTATTTGCAGCACACTGTATAAGTGAATGGTGCCTTTGTTTGATTAATAATTGATATGTCTTTAGCTAAAGCGCCGTATTTTTACTTAAGTGCTTTCAAGGGCTTTTCCAGTATCTTTGGATGGCTTTTTCCTTCATTAGGCGGAATATTTAAATCATCGAACAACATGTGCGCAGCTCTCGAACAGCCGGTATTCAAAGGTTAATGCATTTTTTTATTTAATTTAAAAGGAATTTTAGACCTATTAAACTCGTTTTACGACATTTTTTCAACTTTATTCGTATTCCAGGCTTCGAAACGAATCGAATGCAAAAATCCGAAAAACGTCTTGCATTCGGTAGACTCAGGTTCGATTCCTGGGTCGGCTATCTTCGATTGTGGTTTTCATGGTTTTCC
>JAQGBX010006785.1:0-12100 GCA_034698745.1 Megaphyllum sjaelandicum
TAAACCACACGCACGACCATTTTAAATGTCCACCCATACGACCACACGACCACAAGACCACACGACCACACCACCACACCACCACACGGTTTCTATTTTATATATTAGATAAGGACATATTTTTAAAATTAATTTATTAAAAGATATTAGCAATGTTGGTGTATTGCTCAAAGTTTGATTGACAAATATACAGCATATTATTTTACAAAAAATATAGAATCGGAGGAAAAACAGCACCTCGGCAACTAACTCTTCCTTTTCGATGATCGATTTTTGTTGAACTTAAACCAAAAATTGAGACCCGGAAGCGGACGGCGCTTCTACTTCACTTATGCAAATTTATTCTTATTCGCTATTAAATATTTAGATGAAGGCCGTGTTTTCAGTTCAGAAATTGAGTCGACACGAGGGTCGTGTTCGCAGTCAGCTTTTATTAGACGGGAGTATCGAAGATGAGCCCAGAAAAGAAAAAAAAGACATGCAGTGAAAGCCACTTAATTCGATCACGTTGATTTCCAGCGATTTTGAGCGATATAAACGGCGGACCGAAATAGACGATGAACGTCGAAAGCCACGCTAATGATTGACCTTATCAAAATACATATGTATAATTTATTCCATGTTTTAGAAATCCATCTATTTAATCGTACGCCCGTATTTATATATTTTAAAAAATATACATACAGTATATGTATATGTATGCATACAGGGTGTACCGATATTTTTTGGCCAAAACAGGGTAGGTAGCTGGTGGTATGTGGAGTAAAAAATACTGATAAACAGGGGGACGCAAATCACTCCTTAACACAGAAAACATCATTTATTGCAGATGATTTTTCTGACAATATATAGATTTCACACACCAATGACATTAGCTCACAACAATTGCTCAAAATAGCGACCATTAACGCCATTGCAGGCTTCACAGCGACGCAACATGCTATCTCTGACTTTATGCAAAATAGCTGGCGTTACCTCTCGTTTCTCCATAAACGAGGTGCATATTGGCAAGTTCACCAACTGTAAATGGCCCTTCCATGACCTCACTCATGGTCTCACTCTGACCAAACATAACCTTTGGCACGTGCACTGATTAACTATGGGTACCAGCAACCTACCAACAGATAAACACAGACAATATGATGCGCTAGCCATGTTAAAATCCAGGCAAAAACATGTGGTGAATGTCAACATTTTTGCACTTTTTTATGTTGAGTGATTTGCGCCTTCCTGTTCATTAGTATTTTTTACAAGACTATTGCAACATTTTTCAACGTTTTTCGAGGACAAATTCGGCAAATTTTCCACGTTTTTCGAGGACAAATTCGGCAAATTTGCCACGTTTTCCGAGGACAAAATTAGCTCAATCCTCCACGTTTTCCGAGTACAAATTTGCCAAACTTTCCACATTTTTCAAATACAAAATTTTCAAATTTTCCAAATTTATTCATGTAAGCTTTTTTTTAATTTTTTAATTTTTTCTATTTTAATTTTCAAAATTTCATTAGTAAATTTTGAAAAATATTTTACTGCGTCGATTCTGGAAAATGTCAATTTTTGACATTACCATTGGTCAGGACATTTTTTTTTATAACCTGCAAAAGTCCGGGAAGTTAAAAATTAAATTCCTGGGGTAATTACCCTGAAATGGCTGACCGGATTAAGCGTGATCGAATTATCAGTCTTTCACTGTATGCACGACTTTTTTTTCTGTAAAATTGACGTCAAAAATCATCTTTTTATGATTCTTCATTATAGGCGCTTTTCCATGAGCAGATGAATAGCGTACGTGATTTGAAATTGCCGGATTCTAATTAGGAGAGCGGACAAACGGAAGGAGAATCTGGAGGCTTTTGTCGAGGTTCAACGTGGATTTGAAAAGCAAATTTTAGTTGGTTGGACAACTCGGGAAGTCCTATCGCCATTCATATCGATGTCGAAAATCACTCCACACGAGTTAAAAAAAAACCACGAAAAAGATGGTAATTGGACGAGGAATGCTTAATTGAACAAGATGCTGAACGCGTAATCGAATTATCAGAAAAAGAGCTCGTCAAATTGCATTTTTAGGGAAAATGAAGCTCGAACGATTGACGTTGAGCAAATTTCAAATAATGACTTTGCGGTGATTTGACGCGGAAAAAATATGGGAAAAAAATCGTGGAATGGCACGTTCGACACGTCTTTGCTTGTGCTTGCCAAGCTCATTTGCTTTATACCAGGGTTCTCCCAGACATGGAAAACTTGGAAAAGTCGGGAAAGAATGACTTATTTTGAAAACGTCGGAGAACTTGAAAATGTTTTGAAATGTCGGGGGAAAATGACTTGTTCTGAAAAAGTCGGAAAACTGAAAATTTCTGGAAAAGTCAGGGAAGAGTGACTTATTTTGAAAAAGTCAAAACTTGAAAATGTCAGAAAAGAATGACTAATTTTAAAAAAGTCGGGGAACTTGAAAATGTATGGAAATGCCCGGGAAGAATGACTTATTTTTAAAAAAGCCGGAGAACTTGAAAATGTTTTCAAATATCGGGGAAGAGTGACTTATTTTGAAAAAGTCGGGAACTTGAAAATGTCAGAATTTTGAACAAGTCGGGGAACTTGAAAATGTCAGAATTTTGAACAAGTCGGGGAACTTGAAAATGTATGGAAAAGTCCGGGAAGAATGACTTATTTTGAAAATGTCATGTAAATTTAACGTATTTATGTTGTCACGATCAAAAATTTGTTTCCGCGTTGTTGGCTCTAAAATTTGTACAGAGAAAACTTTAAAATGTTAAAATGGCCCTAAGTTTTCTTAGTACAAATTTTCGAAGTTTATACTAAATTAACCGAATTCAAATTTTCCAAATTTTTATAATTTATCGTTGTTAATTTTGAAAAAAAAAAGTAGAATTGCCATTAGTAAATCCTGCGTCGATTTTTCAAAATTGAGGATTACATTGGCATACGGTATGTCAGCTTTGACATTGTCATTGGTAAGGGAAATGTGTTTAAAATCCTGGAAAAGTCATGGAACTTGAAAAGGAGATTCTGGAGAACCCTGTATACGAATTTCTGACACGATATCCAGTCCACGCGTATATATAGGGCATAAACGAAAAATGTTAATTTCTTCGTGGAAGATAAAATATATACTGTACGATTACATTGTGAAATTTATCCAAAATTTCTAAACAAGTTTTAGACACAAATTCATAACCCCTTGTCTAATTTATCTTATTATACTGTATTAATTTTGCAGTTTGTCATTTTTGTGTAAATACGTTACAAAAGTTCAAAAGTTTTGAACTATAGTCCTTTTCGCTAAAGGCGCCGCTCGATTTAAGTTTCTAAAGGTGCGTATCCACTTAGGAAACTTTGTTGCGAAACTTTGTTTCGCAACAAGATTTCATGAAAAAGTTAAAAAAAAAAATTTCATGAAACATTTTTGGCGCAAAATTTTACATGAAACTTGGTTTCATGGCGTGTTTCGTCCAGCCAGGGACTAGCGGTCGATCAAAGGGTGTTTCGGAAACACGTTTTACGGTGCATGCGCAAAATTCGTTTTGTTCCATCACTGCTAAAAGCTATCGCTACTTTACCCTTTTCGCGCATGCGCCGTAAAAAGTTTCACATAAATTGTTTCGCAAGTGGATACGCAAATGTTTCCGAAACACGAAACATGAAACACAATACACTTTTTCATGACAAAGTTTCCTAAGTGGATACGCACCTTTAGGAAAATGTCATTGACCGGAAACCAAAACTGACTATACCGGAAGCTGCTTATTTTATATTTCTTCGAGGCGTAATAAGCCGTAAAATCAGCTTACAGCTGATGACGTCACCGCATAAGAAAGCTCTCTCTTAGTGTTAAGTCTTTTACCGAAACAATATTTATTTAAGGTGCTTTAAAGCGAAACTTTGAGTATATTATAAACGCTCGGCGTTTTCTTTTGTGTTTTCACACCAGCGAACAAAAGCCGTGCATGGAAAACAATGTACGAGCTGGAGAGAAAACAATGGGATTTTCTATCTCCTTTTGTCGCCCCTAAAAATGGCGTATCGAACATTCGATTTTTTTGTTTTTTGTTAATTAGGCTAATAGGACTTAATAAACTCGTGTCCATGGCTACCTCGGAATCCACCTGCTCGGCGCGCTTTGCATGACGGGAGATATTTAATAAAGGATTAATTGAGGTTTTAAGCCCATTAGGGAATCAAATATTGTGTAATTCTAGGCTTTACCGTTAAGTAAATGAAAGCTTCGATGGGCGCGGATGTCAGGTGACAACGTTTCGGAAAATGGCGAGGGGTACCAAAATCTTGTAAAATGACATCTGACGTAACTAACAAAATTCATTGTCGACATCAAGAAATAGCGCTGGTAGAACATTTATTAGTAACTTTTAAGAGAACTTCATTTACAACGAAATATTTTCTCATTACATGTTCTATCAAGAGCATCACTAATCCTTAGGTCCTGACAGTACTTTTAATATAATTGTACATTAATAATATACAAGTACATACTGGAATAAAAAGAATTGGTCGATTCGTACTAAATTTGCTAAAAAAGTATGAAAAATTTCGGATTTTTTCTTAATTTGTTCGATGCAAAAATGTCGAGTAATTTTTAATTTTTTTAATAGTTGAATAAAAATGCAAACATCTAGTCGCATATTTGACCCTAATTCATATAAAGAAATTGATAAAAATATCTTAAAGTAAACCAAAACTTTCAAACGTACACTGTAGAACTCTAAATCACTTTTATTTCATACTTCGCTAGAAAATGATGGAAATTTGTATTTAAGTTTTGTAGAAATCGGTCACAGTTTCCGAAAATTACCCATAATTTTCAAAATCAATTATCCAAAATTTACGAAGCAATTATCCAAAATTTACGAATTAATTATCCATCATTTTCAAAACAATTACAGAAAATTTGTGATACAGTTAATGGATATTGTGCATTTATCGAAATTTTGCAGTTTGCAGTGGTATATACCGAGCATCGTAAATTTTCCAGAAATTTGCTAGTTTAAATCAATTTTCTACTTTTAATGCCAAAAATCATGACCTTACGCAAAATTTTCAAACAAATGCTATTGATAAATCTCGCAATCAATCAATTTTAATAAATCACCAATTTCTCCAGAAGTAAAAAAAGAATGTAATTTGTATTTTTATCTTTCTAAATTGACAAATGTGCATTATCAAATGGGACCAGGGTTATTTGGGAGACCCAATTTCAGGATAAAACCAAGTTTTGTCATAAATCATAACTCCGAGAAACGCAATTTTAAACCGAATGCAATCGATGGCATCTGATTGGTTTATTTATGGTGCTGCAGCAGCGCCATCCGTCGGAACAATGTCATAATTTGGCAATTTTTGCGTCGTTTTTGGGTCAGCCTAGTTTTTTTGCGGAGGCTGAATTTTTCAACTCGATTCTTCTTCTAAATCCCTTATTTTTATAGACTTTTTCGGCGTAATCTCTCCCAGAAAGCAGCTAATGGAGCGATTTATAATGATTAGGGCTGCGCGGGGATTTTCCCTTCTTTTCTTAGAGAATCGTCAAATATTTGGAGCGAGTAATTGAACTTTTCATTACGATTTATCGGTTACTTAACCTCCCCCCCTCCCCGGTCGTCCCAGACATGTCCCCAAAAAATGACGTTGTAACCACCACGCCCCCAATCTCATCATCCACCGTCCTAATGAGCCAGGGCTTTAATCACTTTTTTTTTGGTAATTTTCAAACGACTTAATTAAATAGGGCCATAACTTTCGTGCCGAAAATGAGTTTTTAAGACCAGTTTTCCTCCCATACTCCTCTTTCCTATGTCGGATATAACGAAACTGAAAAAGTCTGGCTTCGTGACAATTTGCGCCAGTATTGTTGTCGAAATGTAGGTCACTCTGTTTTTCTACCCCGCGCATTTTATGTTGCCTTTTTTAATCCTTTATCGAAGAAAATGACAGCAAAAATAGTTAAAAACGAGGACGAAAGTGCGTTAAAAGAATCGGAGAGAAAGTAAGAGTTTCGTTGGAAAAGTTTACTCCTTTTGCCCTACTTTCTTCCACTCGTCTTGTTTTGTATCCCTCCATAAAATTGAGAGAAAAAAAATGTGGAGATTTTGGTTTTTCAGGAAATGATAAGTGGGCCTGAAACGACCTATCTCAAGCATTTTTTTTTTTTGCTCGATGGAAAATATAGGTCTTTAACGTGTTTTTTTTTAAATCATTGCCAAAAGTTCGTGTAATGTACATCCTGAGGAAAATGGCAATTGCACCACAGTGATTGTACGTTCATAGCAAAAGAAAAACTTCGTTTCCCGAATTTGCGTGTTGACAAATGTTTAGTTTTGGATATGGCCGTGAATGCCATTTGGAGAAATTTAAAAAGTTTTTAAAATTGCAAAAAGACAGGACGAGTTCCTCACAGTAGGGTCGTGTACGACACAACAGTAGTCTTTCCTGGCTGGTATTGTTTTTTTAGGGGGAAATTCCTTCGTTCCCCAGAAGAAAAGCAGTGAAACAGGTTTCCTCAGACCTGAAAAATCTGGAAAAGTTAAGGTTGAATGATTTATTTTGAAAAAGTCAGGGAAATTCAGCATATTAATGTTGTCACAATTTAACCTTAATCTTTCCACGCGGCTAACTTAATTGGGGCCGATTTTTCCAATACCAAATTACTGTATAATATAATTTTTAAATAATTGTACAATGTAGGCCTAATATAAATGTGCAATATTTTCCAACCTTTTCCGGCACAATTTTTCAACAGTTTCCGAAGAGAAATTTGCAAAATTTTCCACAGATTCAGAGGACAAATTTATCAAATTCTTAACTTTTTTCTGGTTAAATTTTTTTTTTAAATTTGCTACGTTCTTCGAATAAAAATTTGTCAGTCTTTTTTAAAAAAAAAGTCGTGTTAATTTTGGCAATATTTTTAAAATTGTTATTAGTAAACTTTTCAAAATACTGAATATTATCTGTTTTGATTTTACAAAATTTTGGATAACATTGGAATGTGTCAATTTAGACATTGTCACCGGTCAGTGGAATTTGTTTAAAAACAGGAAAAAGTCAGGGAAATCCGTTCTGACGTACAGTATATGTTTTAACCGAATCGTTCGCTGTATCAACGTAGTTTAATGTTCATGTTTTAGTCATTTAAACATTTTGCTAAAATAAGTTTTTGAGAAACTTTATATTTTCCAAATGTGGTTTTAAGGCTTTAACGTTATGAAGAGGGGTGTGAGCACAAAGAATGCTTAATGCAGGCGCTTACCACTCGGCGTACACTAGCGCAACCAATCGGGATGAGAATGCAGCATGCTTTTTAAATGATGGCGCACACAAAAAAGCTAAGCCGAGCCAGGCTGAGCTTAAAAGAAGCGCTTATAAGCTTTCAAGATTGTTTTTAACATTCTTTTTTGGAAATCCGAAAGCAGATTTTTAAGACACAGAGTGGCACACAAATCACTATTGGTCAAAATTGTATCCATGCACATATGTACCGTAAAAACGTCTCCTGCGCTTATCATGAGATATTAATGCGCATGTGCAACGTTTTACGCGGAATGGTAAATCTAGCACAACGCATGCAGTTTAATGCGCCACCAAACACGCTGATGTCAGCGTTCATTGTGCGCCTGAAAGCTAGAAACAAGTAGCTGAAAACAAGCACGAAAGTAAGCATTCTTTGTGCTCGCACCCTTACTCTCGTTATACCGGTTAACCGAAATGCGTTAATTATGTTCTCTCTCATTAGCGTTATTCGGTATAATTAAAACACGCACTCGTCATGATACAAAGATGAAATTTGAATAGGATTTCGAACGCCTTTTTGCGTTTTATGTCTTCCATAAAATTAAGGGACATGTTTCAAAAATGCTTAGTATGTGCTTTTTTATTACTTAAAATAATATCGTTTTACGCCGACGTAATGTAAACAAAAGTCGTTATCTTCCGCGCCATAAAAGACGAATTAATTCGTTGTTCGCGCCAAATAACAACCGCAAAATGTGCGCCATATTTGACGTTTATGACTTAATTTACGAGCGTATCGAAAATTGAAAACTTACGGTGATTATACAACTTTAATTCGTACGTCGAACATGTTTACGCGCTTATTTTTGCGAAATTATTATTATATAATTATTATTATAATAATTATAATTATTGTTGAAAATGTACGACGAGCTGTCAAGTGTCTCATTTTGACGTGTTTCTAGAAATGGAAAGTGTGTAGCTGGCAAATATCAATACGACATGTATTAGAAGTATATAGAACATGTTGTAAAAGTTTTAGTATGGGGGAAAAAAACCTGTTGGAAATGTTGTTCTAGCTCAACAAACAGTTTTGAAAAAGATGAAGTGCTGGAATGCAGAACGCATGAATGAAAAACTGTTGATGTTACACAAACATGACGTGTTGTGTTTATTAGTACATTTGCTGAAAATTATTATAATTAAAACATGTAAAGGAACATGTTAAAATTTTGTTTCTGAGTATCACGATGTATGATGTTTTAGACTCGTATTGCATTCCAAATCACTGAATATCTTCGAAACACGTGTAAATTTACTTTCGGTTTTATTTTTTACGCTTCTTGTAACTTAGCCTGGCTCGATCGGCTTAGCTTTCTTTGTGTGTGCCCTCATTTAAAACGCATGCCGCGTTCTTATCCTGCTTGGTGGCGCTAGTGTACGCCGAGTGGTAAGCGACTGCAATAAGCATTCTGTGTGTTCTTACCCATATGCCCGAGGCTTAAGCTTTTATTTGAGCGAGGCACGCACTCGCTAGCAAAAATGCTCCGAACAAAATGGAGATTATTTTAAATAATTGATGACGTTTAAATGAAATTCTCTACCAAATTACATTAAAATCTATACAGCCGTTTTTGTTATTTTTATAAAATGATTATGGCAGCTTAATGAACACTCTCTCGTACATTTATAAATTTCGTACTTGTACATCATGTATGTGTAACATGTGTTAAGTATACTCGTTTGTAAAGCCGCTGCTTGGTATATTATGATGTTAATAATACAAGGTTCATATTTTTCAAGTATAAATCAGTATGACCCAAATCAACATCGGTTTATTATAATTAAATTTCGCCTTATTCTCGATTAATTAACGACGTTGTTGTGACGTTCTTTTAAAGAGCTTTTCTTTAAAAAAAAAAAGAAAGAAAAACAATGTCCCGTTTCGCTTCATGGTAGAATAGTGTGAACGCAACGTATAAACTATACCGAGTGCGTCTCAAATGTTATTGAATCCCATTTTCTGCTCAGCTGAGCTTTTCGAGCTGAAATTATTCAAGCCCTTATCGCTTTTTCCACTCCTTTCCACCGAAAATGAAATCTCTCCGAAATTTGGGCGCCCAGATCGAAAATATTTCGTAAAGGGTGATGTCTGAGCAACGCGATTATTTTCTCCGGCGATGTAGTTGTTAGTCCCTAGAAACGGACCTCGAGTGGCTGCGTAAAATACAGCGCAACCTCGTTAAGACGTATCTCGAGGGACGTCAACATTTATTCGTTTGCATCCGTACATGCATGAAGTTCGTATTATTGGAAGTTGGACAAAACGTGACTTCAACGATATGAATTCAAATTTCATCTAAGGTTAGATAGAATACTACCCCGCGTATACGAATGGGAAATGGCTGCGACTTTAACATGATTCTTCTATATGCTAGGATGTGAACTGGAAATGAGAACGCACTATCAGAAATTCGTATAAGGCGAGTTCTTCACAGTGAGATTCCATTGTTTTTGACTTTTCTTTGGACAGCGACTGAAAATATGTTCGTAATAACAGAATTTCGCATCAAGCGAGTTGCTTGTAGGAGCTATAGGGTTCCTCCAGATTGGAAAACCTGGAAAAAATTAGGGAACTTGAAAATGTTGGGAAAAGTCAAGGAAGAATGATTTATTTTGAACAATTTCGGGAAATTCAACGTATTAATGTTTCTATACAATCCAAAATTAATATTTCCACGTAGGCCAATTTGCAAAATTTGTAAAATTTTCCTAGTATACAAATATCCAACAGTTTCCGAAGACTGATTTGCAAAGTTTTTCACCTATTCCGAATACAAGATTGCGACATTTTCCGTGTTTTCAGAGTACAAATTTCCAACAGAAACCTAGGACAAATTTGAAAATTTCTGAATTTTTTCACCGAACAATTTTTCCAAAATGTTCACATATTTTCGAGTAAAAATTGTAAACTTTTCAACGTTTTTGACCTTTTCCGAGTTCAAATTTTCAACTTTTTCACGTTTTTGAAACTTTTCTGACAAATTTACTGCTCTTAAATTGGAAGGTGCTTTTCCTCCGGAAGTATAATTTATCGAGAAAACTTACTTAAATTTGGAAAAGCATCTAATTACTTACCAAACCGTGAAACGTCTTAGCCCATATAATTCTAATCTGCGAACCTTCTTCCTACTGTCGCAAATTTCCAGATTAAGCCAAATTAAAAGTTATTTCGTTATAAGCGGGGGGATGCACCGGCAATTTCTGGAGAAAGGCTAATAAATCATCGTTGAGTGGCGTCGCATGATGCATGGGCTTCGTAAAACAAAGATGCATGCATCTCGCCACTTTGCTTTTCCTCGTAAATTCACCTAAAACTTCATCCCTGATTTTAGGAACTACGACTGTGTTTGCCGACTTTTACGTCTTAATCTTTACTAGGAAATGGATTAACCATTCTGAGAAAGATGCTTAATCTTTCTTGCGAAATTTGGCAGGAAAAGCTTCCTTATATACGATAGTGGTGGAACCTCGTTAAGAAGAGATCTCGCTTTTTACGAATTTCTGATAGTACGAACTCGTTTCCAAGTCCACGCGTCTTCGTCGTCTAAGACGAATTCCGAATTCGGATATTACACATTTTTGGTTGAAATGAATGAATTTTCGAATTTCGGAGCTTTCGCGCTTATGCTGTATTTCAGCAGAAAATTGGCCATATATTTTCGAAATAATCAAAAAAATTCTCACAATCAGTCGTTATGTATAGGTAAAGGTTATCTGAAAGCAGTTTGCACTTACCCTTATTTGTTTGAGAAATCAAAAAAGAACAACACAAACTATTCCTGGTATACTTATTAACACCCATGGTAAGGGAAATCTAAATAATTTCGATGGGCGTGCTATTAAATTAGGTTGTGGAGGCAACTTTTTCAAACTCCCCCTTCCCCCCCTCCTTCTTAAAAACTTGAAAGGTCATAAATCCAAACCATTTAGGGAAGTTCCCTGTTCACCGGAAGGAAAACAGTATGAGGAAATTACATTTAAGCCCTATCAATGAGGAACTGTGCAAGTTTAGTTCGAAAATTAGCATTTGATTTCTGGGATACTTCGAGATAGCAAGTGAAAACATTTTCTTTAATGGAAGGAATAAAAACGAGAGTCGACTGCAGTAGTACTCGCCGCAAATCTATAGTGAATGTTTTTAACATTATTCCAAAAAATAATGTTAAAAACATTCTTGAAAGCTTATCAGCGCTTCTTGTAAGCTCAGCCGGGCTAAGCTTTCTTTGTGTGCGCCCTCATTTAAAAAGCATGCATGCCGCAGTCTTGTCTAGCTTGGTGGCTCTATAGTCACAGTATACGTAATATAAGTAGCTGCACTCCATTGACGTTTTCTGTTCTGAAAACACCGCAGCGCCCTCATGTGAACGAAATGAAGTACTAAGATGAAGCCACGCCCATATTAACCCGTGAAGCTAAATCGTCAAAGCTGAACAGGGTAACACCTGTATCTTATTGGCTTCCATGTTTATGGTAATTATTGAGCGCGCGCAAAGGCCGCCTGCTTTGCGATTCGTTTACAAGCGCGCAGGGCGTGGCTTCATCTTAGTACTTCATTTCGTACACGTGGCGGCGCTGTGGTGTTTCAGAACAGAAAACGTCAATGGAGTGCACCTACTTATATTACGTATAGGCTACACTCTAAGAAAAAAAGGTACTTTAGAATAGCAAAAAAAGGTGTTTTGCTTGTCACAAATACTCCACCTTTCTAGGTGTTATGGAAAACCTCTGAGATAGGGTTTTATGGAATACCTCATGCATAATACCATAAGAGGTGTTC
>JAQGBX010006786.1:0-12097 GCA_034698745.1 Megaphyllum sjaelandicum
CAAAAATATGAAAAAATATATACCTGGTAAGCGTCAAACTCTATTTATAACTACATTTTTATCGAAATTTATAAAAAATTATATTTATCAAATTAGTTGCCAGATATGACCGCAAGGTGGCAGGTCGAGCGCTGGCGGTTGCGAATAGCGTGCCCTCGTTTAGGAGGCTTGAGCAATTGTACTAATTTTTCAGTGCCTTCTGTTTCCGGGTTGCATTTTTGAACGAAAATATAAGGCATAACCCTATAATAAGTGCATAATTCATCGAGAATGGGCTGCACATATTATCTCAACCCATATTGAAAAAATATGTACTTTTTTTAGCCATATAAAATATAAAATGTTTCAATTTAACATACAATTCCGGCCATTGCGCGGCATCGCCCGGATATTTGCAATTGCCCGGCATCGCCCGGATATTTCCATATACCTGGCTTTGCACGAATGTTTTGAATTGTCCGGCATCGCCAGGATATTTCCATTTGACCAGCATCGCCCAGATACTTCCATATGCCCGGATATTTCCATTTGTCCGGCATCGCCCGGATATTTCCATTTGTCCGGCATCGCCCGGAATATTTCCATTTGTCCGGCATCGCTCGGATCTTTCCATATGTCCGGCATCGATCGGATATTCCTAATTGTCCGGCATTGCCCGGATATTTCCAATTGTCCGGCATCTCCTGGGTAGTTTTACTTGTCTGGCATCGCCTGGATATTTACATTTCCCGGAATCGCCCAGATATTTTCAGTTGTCCGGCATCGCCCGGATATTTTCAGTTGTCCGGCATCGCCCGGATATTTTCAGTTGTCCTTCATCGCCC
Organism: Megaphyllum sjaelandicum; assembly: GCA_034698745.1. Classification (NCBI taxonomy): domain Eukaryota; kingdom Metazoa; phylum Arthropoda; class Diplopoda; order Julida; family Julidae; genus Megaphyllum; species Megaphyllum sjaelandicum. The sequence continues at coordinate 825 of JAQGBX010006786.1, forward strand.
GGATATTTTTACATGTCCGGCATCGCCCGGAAACTTTCAGTTGTCCGGCATCACCCGGATATTTTCAGTTGTCCGGCATCGCCCGGATATTTTCAGTTGTCCGGCATCGCCCGGATATTTTTACATGTCCGGCATCGCCCGGAAACTTTCAATTGTCTGGCATCGCCCGGATATTTCAATATGCCCAGAATCACCCGTATATTTTCAATTGTCCGGCATCGCCGGATATTTCCATTTGTCCGGCATCGCCCGGATATTTTCCTTTGTCCGGCATCGCCCGGATATTTCCATTTGTCCGGCATCGCCCAGATCTTTCCATATGTCCGGCATCGCCCGGATATTCCTAATTGTCCGGCATTGCCCGGATATTTCCAATTGTCCGGCATCTCCCGGGTAGTTTTACTTGTCCGGCATCGCTTGGATATTTACATTTCCCGGAATCGCCCGGATATTTACATTTCCCGGAATAGCCCAGATATTTTCAATTGTCCGGCCTCGCCAGGATATTTTCAATTGTCCGGCATCGCCCAGATATTTCCATATGCCCGGCATCACCCGTTTATTTCCATATGCCTGGCATCACACGTATATTTTCAATTATCCGGCATTGCCCGGATATTTTCAATTGTCCAGTATCGCCCAGATATTTTTACTTGTCCGGTATCGCCCGGATATTTCCATGCACAGAATTCGTCTGGAGGGAATGCCTAATGACACATGGGATCCCATAAGTTTGCAGAAATTTTAAAATACATAAACTACATAAACTATTTTATGAAAAAATATACCATATGTAAAAATTAAAGGTCAAAAATATGAATTTGTTACAATTTGTATAACCTTATATAATACATATGCCGGTAAGATGTTATATATATACATATTATATACATGTTGATAAATGTATAATTTATATGTATATTTTTGTACATTTATTTTTGACTTTTTGTTTTTATATATTTTGTATATTTTTATCGCTTTATTTATACTAACAGTATATGTTTTGTATAACCACATGAGGATAGAGAGATCTAGTCGGCCCCTGCATGTAGTTCGGTAAATCAAAGATGGCGCAAGATTTTGAAAGATGGTATTCATTGGCATTATTAAAACTTTAAATGAAGACGTTTTGTTACAACATTACATGTCCGTATTGGGTAGAATGCATCCTAGATGGTGCTTGGATAATTTCAAGAAGTTTGCGCGTTAATAGACACGTCCCTCGTAATTAAGTACTGGACCATTCCAGCGAGAGTTGCACAAAGTCGTTGGATATCATTTCAAGATGACACCAAGGAGCGGGTAGGGGGTGGAAGACACCGACGAAGGAACAACAACGCAGGTCATATACGTTGAAACAACAAAGTAAGACCTTTCATTATTCTGGTAGATGGCCTCCAGTTAACCCGGCTTGCATATGTAAGCAATCAATAAGGGTTCGCGCATGAATTATTTAGCACAAGAGGATCCGTGTTGGATAAAAATGAAATCTGCAGAAGGCAGAAGGTGCTACGCGCTGGATATCTGCACTGCACTCAATTATTCAGCAAGATAAGGAAGGACGTGTTAGCACCGATGATAGATAGGCGAGCCACTGCGAGCACATGGGCTAACACTCTGAGTGAGCAGTGAGATCAACAACTGAAATTGGATGCATGCAGTTGATGTTTAAAAAATACGAGAAAAATGCCTGGTTAATCAACTATTTATGCGCTGAAGCTCAAAGAGGCTCACGGGAAAAGATAAAGATTACGAATGAATAATTTTGCATCAAAACAACTTCTCGACTGCAAGACAGCAACAGATCAACAGTCTCTATCAGCACCATTTTTGCAGAAAAAAATAGCATACACTGCAATGCATTAAGGTGATCGTCAATCGATATTAGTAATGTTAGAAAAATTCCAACGCCAGTTTTGTTTTTAAAATAAATCTTTCTGCAAAATGCATTTTGCTCCTCGTACATGCTTTATGTTTTGCAGCCAAATAAATCTGCTATATTAAATTCTTTCGTTTCATGTTTCGGCTCTTAATTCTTGTTATATTTCTTTCTTTAGTAGTTCCATTAAAAAGTATCGAGTCTAACGAGTTATGAACAAAGGATAAATCATATGTATATGTTCGGATATTCAATTTTTTAAATAGTAAGATCTTTGGTAAGAGTTAACAAAATAAATATGAGTAACATCCCAAAAACGAGTATTCACATAAGGTAACAGATGATGCAATTTCAGAAGTAAGAAGTGGAATACGTAAAAAAAGTTTAAAAGACGTATACATTATCATACAGTAAGGGTACTCACGAGAGGCGTTGAATTGTGCTTTATTATCCTGAATCGTCATTGGTATAACGAATTGCCAAGGTTCATTCCGAGGAACCTCTCTGAGTACCCTTAGTATTTCACTGAAAAATATCAAAAACTGCTTCTGGGAATTTCAATGAAACCAAGGTAGTGATCGGATGGCAAATCTCTCTTCCAAAAACTGCAAATACTGGTAGGAAATTGTGCTCTCCCATGTGCGGGTTAACATCTATTCTCCACTGCATTATTGAACAGTGCAGCATGTGTGTGTGTGTACTTTAACAGCATCGGATTTGTTTTTTACGATGTATTGATCAGGGAAAGATTCAAAACAACAAACTTAACAAGAAACGATTTGGGTAATCGAAATTAAACGAATTTGGCTTCAGTTGCTAGTTTCCGGTGACATTCAACATTGAAAACGCTGGATTCGTCTGCATTCTTCGACATTTCTTACAATTCGCGTATGTTATTTTTTCGAATTGTTTGGCTGAAGAATACGGGGAATGATTATCCCGAATCATTTTGAAATATACGATATGCTCACCAAATAAAGCTAATATCGATTTAGTTTACATCAACACGCTATAAACTGAAAATGTTAATCACATGCGTTCCATATCTCGATTGGATAAGTACAATAGAGAATAATTAATTTCTTACCGAAATCAATGAAGATGACTTATAAGACAATAAACAATACACTCAAACCCTTGCCAACTGGAAAGCAGATTGATATAAATCACTTACCTAAAAAAAAGAAACAAACATTTAGTTTCTCATCTCTATGTACTTAACAACAATTTAAAACGAATTAAAAATACAAGTAACTATAGTCATTATGAAATAATTATACATGAAATTATTTAGCAGATTTCAGGCAATGTTTTTTTTTATTATTTCTATCTAGAAGCCCTCGTTACATTTACTTTATGAATATTTATATGATGTAAAAATTCAATAACAAAAATTGTTTTATGAAATATTTTTAATAATTTAAATTTCATATTTAATCACATTTGACATTTCCGTAGATCGATACTATAAAGCCGGATTATAGTGGTAAAAAATATAGTAAAATTTACATGCATTTACTACACATTTGTAATTTCAACGCAAATTCTCTTTAATTTTCTTTAAGTGTTGTCGAGGATAATTTTCTCTACTTTGATCAATAGCATCCAATGCATTGAAGTACACAACAACGTGAAAGAAGTGTTTATAGCAATTTCTAATAGACGAGCCAGCATCATTAATAATTATCATAATTATAAAAAACGAAATTATCCATGGAAGAGTGATAATACGAGCATTTTATCATGACGTAGAAAACATTAAGGAGCTTCTAGCAAATTAATATTGGTGCTTAAAATGATGCTTTAAGATTTTTATTTATGGCAATTATCTGCCCAAGTCCCACGAAATATCCATTAAAGATCATTACAAGGCATAATCCATGGCAAAAAAGGCTTAAAAAAGCCTAAAGTAGTGATTAAAATGCACTCAAGTTCCGTGGAACTGACATTAGATCGCCATGTTTAATGGCCGTTGTAGCTGGATAAAACAATTTTGGAGAACATAAAATTGTTCATTTTTTAAATATTTACATTTAAAGACTAAACAGTTATTCTGAAACATCTTAATAGTTTTAGAAAAATAAAGATTTCCAGAATTCTTAAAAAAAATGAAAGCAATGTCTTGCGCTTACATCAGTGTAGCATTCGTGCGAAATGCTGTTCCCAACCTATAAATTTCAAATGAATGTTATAGTAGTGATGGGGCCACTATCTAACACGGAACGCAGTTCTTCAATATGTAATCCTTATCGCCAACCATTGAAAAATTGAGCACATTTTTGGACAGTTTGAGGACTCGATTCCCTAGCATACAGTTTTGAAGGAAACGAAAGTATTACCGGCCAAATGCCAGAACAACAATCAGTTTTCGAGCACAGATAAAAACTACGAGGCAAGTCGCACACTTTATCGATATAAGTAGACAAAAATGACTAAATTTAACTTCAATAAACTTTATGACCTACTCTCAACATTTGTTTACCCGCCAATTCGCAGTCCATTTTCCGATGCAGTGACTCGATGTCAATTTATCATTGTGCAGGGAACGGTCATACAATTCGGAAGAAGGATGTCCTGCGCAGACAGGACAATTACATATCTTGGAAATTAACAGCTTCGATATGCAAAAAAAAGCATTTTTTCCCAGACCAAAACGGTCTTTCCGGGAGATTTTCTTGCCAAACGCTCATCAATCATACTCCAACTTCACGAAAAATCAGTTGGGTGGATGCAGGATTAACCGTGAACGAATGCAATGACAGTCGCTTGCATGACAGATTGCTGCACAGGCAAAATGTCACTTGTTTTTTCATTTCTTTTTTTAGGATTTTTGGGATGTCATCTGCATAAAATGAATCCCATGCAGCTAGGCACCTTAAGATGGCATCCGCAAGGTGGTACATTGAGGAGAAACGTCAATATCACTAAAACCCAGTGGTTTCTTTTTGAGTCTGGTACGTAGCATAGTACTGTACGCTCAAACGATTTTGAAACCAGATGAAGCATGCACTACAAATGTTATAGTCCAACCATTTTAAATTAATTTGTAATGAAGTTCCTGGATAAAATTCTAAAAAAGTCTCAAATTAATAAAAGACTTTGTAACAAATAGTCAGTTTTCTGTCTAAAAGCATCAATCAGAGTTTGCTGCATGCGGTTCAAGGGGAATGTTAGCAATTTCACTTTTTTAAAAAGACAACTTTTCTGCAAAAACTAACCTGAAAAATTGGTTGAAAAAAATCCTACATTACAAGCCATACCACTATTCTCGAGAAAAAAAATGCAGGGAGCATCGAAAATTATATAGTAACTGGTCCTTCCAAAAAACCTTAAGATTAATAGTTCTTCAGATGATTGATTAGCCCCAAAGTTACAAGTAAAAGCATTCCCTACAAATAAATGATGCCAACGGCAAAAACGAATCCTCCAAATTCCATCTTGAAACTGTAGAAAAAATCCACTTTAGAGCAAAACATTTATTGTTAGAAAATTTACTACTAACATGCAGGCTTCAGCTTACAACATGTCTCTTGGGTTTTAAGCTCGAACTTTATCATTTATTAAAGTCCCAACAAAGTTGCGTTAAAGCAACTCGTCAATCTTTTCATTAATTTCTGTCTTTGTCGGCCGACTCTTAAATTTCCACAAATAAACTTTTTTTTCAATCATCCCATAGTGAAAATTTCGCTAAAAATTGTGATTGATTCTCTGGAAGTTAAGATTCTCATGGCTGCAGCACTCGTGGTAAGAATTACATCCATTGCCAAATGAGTGGAGCATAACTATAAGAAAAGTCATCGAATATTGACTTGACATGAAGAAAATTGATCAACAATGGCAATTTCTAAAACTGAAGTAATTGAGAGCTGCTTGTGCTAATCGATGTGACATACTGAGGAATCATTGAGTACGTTAAGAGGGTGCTTTATCAATGCCAACATTTGAAAACTTTCCTGGCTCAAGCTACCGGGAAAAAAAAGTATGGAGGACATTTATATTTGCGTTCGATGAGTTTCTAAAGAAATGAAAAATGATAGCAACATTTATTGTTTATGAAAAACTAATAGACAAACACTTAAATAGCGATGGAATATGCCATATCCTGTTTTATTTAAATTTATCCTTTCAAACAATATTTAATTCTGATAAATGAACTTTCAGGACTATTTGGTTATGGTATTTTTGTTGAATTTTGTTGTAAAAACGAAAAATTGAAAGCATTACAAAGGAGAACCAAGAAAATGTGTCAAGATGCTAACACATATTGAAAAGATGTCCACATACAAATGCCATATATTAGTGGGATAAAAGTACACATAACCATGCTTATCACTGTTTTTGAATGTTATTTACTCTCGAATTTTTCTGAGCTAAAATTTTGAAGAAGAGTCCGCGCATGGATCAATCTCATTTTCTGAATAGATATTAAACGACACTCAACCAACATCAGAACAGCAATGACACTCTCACAAGAAATCGATGTGAACCAAGCATTTATTACATCAATATTGACATTAATAACAATAAAATGCGAACCAACCCATTATATCTCATCAATGCGAATCAAAGTTTATAGAAAAAAAAAATTCTGCACAGGCGATGGCTATAATACTGTCAAATATTTGCAAACCAAATCGAGATCAGAAATACGCTGACATGTTGACGAAACTACATTCGATCCAAGATCGTGCAGAAACGCTATAACCATAAGTTCGAAACATGCATTTCAGAAGACGTGAAGCACAAAAGTCAGAATATGAAACAGTGTTCTGCACGTTTCTAAAGTCACGTGACATCGATGTGGCTTTTCACCGTTCACCGCTTAAAAGTCGTTTTTACACCCTGCATGGCATTTCCCGGAGTGCGGATTAAGTTTCGAAAAGCCACCCTCGCCCAAAAATATAACCAGCGTCGCAGTTTGCAGTTCCGCGAAAGAAATGCATGCACGGCAACCGCAGCCGCTCTTTGGGGTCAAGCAGCCCATATAGTAAATAAGCCGCCATCCCGTGAATTTCGCATCAGAATTCATCATGAACCCTGGATTAAGGGCATATTCACGCAACCAGCAATAAGAGAATTACCGTAGCCGGGCTATAATTAAATAGATTCTTGGAACAAGTGTTGCGCGCGAAACAGCTGCGCGAGTCGATGTAATTAATTTCATAACACGAAGAATTCGGTAAATAAAACTTAATGATGCAGAAACCCGGGCCCTTTCATGTCGCGCAAACCCATCTGGCGCGGACGCGGAAGTAATTAAACAGCAGTCGAAATGTCGGCCCCAACGCCCAGCTTAGCCCGAGTTGGGCGAAATTCAATAAATGGATTCGCTACTCGGTTTGCTGCGCTGCATGGGAACGCAAATCAGCGCAGTCTTTTGCACATGCAGCGATTAACCCCAGTTGCTGATACATGTAGGATCAAGCATCATTTGCGAAATAAATAAGCTGACACCAACAGACGGACAACCAGGTTTTCGGCCATCTTGGCGAACCGCAATGACGTGGTTCATTTTGTTCATCTTAAAAACGGCAGATGGCGTTGGGCCAGAACGAGTTTCTTTCACTTATCTATTTTCTGGACCGTGTAAGCGTATTGCGCTCGGATCGACTATAAATCGATTTATACGAACGATTTGTTGAGGGTTTTTGACAACTTTGTAAACCATGTTCGGTTTTTAACGATAAGTTTAAAAATAAATAATTGTGCCAGCTTTTAAATAATATTTTCACATTATAAGTCTGTTTTGCACGTATATTTCAACGTTTCCACATCTGAATTGTACATTCGGTTAATAGAAAGAACCGATGGCGGATACAGTATGTATAAGAAACTACATGGCTGTTTTGCATTTACAGTGAATATAAATGTCAATTTAAGGCATAAGTACTAGATAAAAAAAGGAACGATGCAATGAACAACATTGTTTCATGCTTATTTTATATAATATACATTATTATTAAAGTATTAAATATGTATATCGCATGTTATTACATGTAATAATCGCATGTTATTATTATGTAATATTAAATATTACACTTGTCTGAAATTTTTAATATCTTAATTCGGAATTTAATTACATCCACATGAATAGAAATTCCCAAATTGCCATATAAAAAAACGAACATTATCGCAAGGCTATTTTTTTAAGAAAAACAAGATATAGTGACCACCTTTGAATAGTGACCACCTGCTTATGTTGACCACTTTTTAGTGTATTATTTTTTTCTAGTGTACATTTCTTTTATAAAAATTCTCTGTATAGTTGCCACGACCACCTGTTTATTGCTTACAGTGACCAGTGTGTTGTCTTTCTTGCAATTTTTACATTGTTAATGTAGGCCTACCTTAAAAAATGACCAGATAACAGATGAGTCACGTTACATCTTGCTGTATAACCCTTGGACTTGATGATTCTGTACTTTTTTGGTTTTGTGGCTTTTTACTACGTGTATTACAGTCTTCATGTATAAGTGCAGGGTACATGTTCATTATTTTAATTTCATTCAGGCATTCTTTGAATGTAGTGGTCACTCTTAACCGGTTTCACTGTATTTAAAAGATATCACATCAGCTATAGCTCTTCCCGTTCGCTGGTAAAATTTCTTATTTCGGAAGGTAATTTTAAGACTTAAGTATTTATCAAGAATGCATATAGATCGAATATAGAATGAAGGTATAACACTTAAATAATTACAACAACACAATTTCCATATCCCATCCAGTCTGAATGATATCACTGCAAATACCAAGCATTCTTCAACTCGATAATACAGAAAATTCTTCAGCAATCTCGCATACGTTTTGTAATTCCAACAAGTGCAATTGATAATAAGTTGATCCCGTAAGCCTACGAGCGTAAATGAATTCCAGCAGATTCTTGATAAGGAAGTTGCATAAAGGAACAATGGCCACCCCAAGGCATAATGCCCTGATTTACAATAGCAACTGAGAGTTTCGTAGCATGCCATTATTGTAAGCCTTTGTTGCGAGAATCCCACATGGAAAGTACTATTCTTTTACTAGATTTTTACACCAAAGTGCATCGAAAGAATAATTGATTTTTGAGCTCTTCCAAGCATCAGCAAAGCCTCTTCTCGGGTCTGTTTATTCGGAACGGAATGGCTCGAAAATGGATCTTACGATGCAATGTTGGACGTAAATGGAAAAGGCGGAGCCAATGACTGCTACATTTTCAAAAGCACCAGAAAGGTCAACGCGTGAACAGGAATTTGTGTTCATCAAAATGGGAAAACATTTTCAAAATCTGCACTTGAGACGATCAGAATTGAGTTACAGAAGAAGAAAAAACTTTTAGACCAAGAATAAACTTTAGCGTTTGTTCCAGTTCTGCCAAGTTCCGCAATGATAAATAGGGCATTTCGAAATGGAATGTATATTTCAATTTTATTATTTTCTGTTTTCTCAGATGGATGTCAAAGCTAAAGGAAATAAGGGTGATAAAAAGCTCCATTATTGTCTTTGACAGAACAAATGAATAGGCCATCTTTTGTTAATTATTTACTCGTTTCACTAAATACGTCGTGAGTCGAATGTTAAAAGTAAGCGGAATGTCAAATTCTATGCAAACAAAACAACTAAACAACCCCCAGAAGAGATTGCAGAGCACAATGTTCATCCGATGTGGAGTACAATTTGAAGCGTAGGTACAAAAATACAAGGTCCACTTCATTTTTTAAAGGATAAAGTTTTGCGGAATTATCAAGTGCACTCTAGATTTCATTTTCATTCTTTATATATTTTTGGGGCAAAACGATCGACATTGCAACGATGCCGATAGATATGGTGTTCGTGTTAAAATCAATTTGTTCAGATTACTGTATGCTTAAAAGTACAAAGTATGAATAGGCGAAATGGATTCCATGCAGAGGATTTTTGGGTTTTAGAAATCTAATATATCTATTTGATTTTACCAAAATCCGTCGAAAACAACATAAAAAATGCTCTCGAGCTCACTTAATCCCAGTGCACGATTATCTCAAAGACCCAGTTATATGAGAAAAAAAAATATCTGCACACATTTAATGCACTTTGGAATAAGTAGGCTACACAAAGTTAGTACTTGAAGAGAAATTGCAACGACAGCACTTAACAATTAAGGAATCAAGAGGAATTTAAAAAAAAAAAAAACATGACAAACAGCCCTTTTGGAAAAAACATGTAAAAATACATATAGTAGCCTATATTATACATGCATACGAATATGTTCACAATAAAAAAATGAATATCGAATTGTATCCAATTGAAACTAACGCATGTCACTATACAGTAGGCCTACATGTAGGATACGTATTCACATTAAAAAATGTATTTTGCTTCTTTGCATTCAGAAATGGTGCAACGTACAGAAAGGCAGAAAAGCTTGGACCTCGACCTGATATAAGGCATGTATCTGTGCGATTCTTCCACATGAAATTTTACCCTGAATTTTAAAATCTACGGTAAACATTTCACCGTGACGTTGTTCGCTTCGCACCACCGTGATGTGAGGAATTTCGGTTCTCTAATTGAATTCCCAGTGCGCCAATTACGCCATAAACATATATACAGATTACGGGAAAGTTATTGCTAGGTTATTATAAACCTATTCATAGGTTGGCTATAAAAACACGCGTGCCTTGATGCCATCAAAAGAGCATGGCAGTCTACATATTTACTTTGAGATTAAAGCCAACTTGACATTCGCAACCCAATTACTTAAATTAAATCTGAGAGTGAAGTGTTTAGATAGAAATTCCACGCAATGCATGGGAAAGGTTTAAAGGATAAAATCTGCGAAACCATCAAACCAAGGTATTGAACATAGATTTTTTTTAAAAATATTGAAATACTGTATATCTAGCAGAGACATGCATGCACTTCGATCGCACAATTTTATAACTCATGCTCATGTAATGTATAACTTCCATATTTCGATTGACGCAAACTGACCTTCCAAAAACCAGCCTTACGCATACCGGTGACAGTATAGCTCCTTAAATAAAAGATTTTAAAATGCTGGCAGTAGCCTATACGTGCACACTATAGTATAGAGGTACATATAGGTGACCACTGTTGTTGGTTCCTTTCCGGCACATGCGAAGACAGCTAAACGCACAGAGGAAATTAGTTGGGCAGTATCATGAATGCCACAACACCAGAGGACAACAGCACTCTACAGTACATTGTATATGCAACATACCGTTTTTATTAACTATATATGATTTATACAGAAGAAATTCAAAGACATTTTGTCATTTCTATTTAAATGCCTCTAGGGTATAAAACCAGTGATATTCGAAACCGTCTTGTATAAGCAATAATCTGTACCGTACGGTGCCTAATAGTAAACCCCCCCCCCAAATAGTGCTCCCATGGTGTACTATTTGGCCTT
>JAQGBX010006787.1:0-12097 GCA_034698745.1 Megaphyllum sjaelandicum
AATTAGTCTGATTTAAATTGAATGATGATCCCCTCTGCCACATGGTACTATGTACTGACTGCAGAGTAAAGAATAAAATAGAATAGAATAGAATGTCAAGGGCGGGGCACAAGAGGCTGTTTTATCAAACTGCATGACTGGGCGAACGTGCATGATCGTATACGAATGCGGTTCGTTTTTGACATTTACCCGCATTGACGATCAACGCACTCAATTTGACTCCGAGATGGACTCCTAAGATGGCGGCGATGGATTTTTTTTAAACTTCCAATCAGTCGATGTGGATAAGTTTCCGTGACATTGATTCATCATCAACTATTGTCTAAATCTTTAATAATTATCAAACGATACCAGTTGTACAGTTTAAATGTTGCACATCTATAGTGTATGTGCAAATTGACGGCACAACTTGATGAAAAGAGGCCGTGTTCACCGCCAGCCTTCAGTTATACCATAATGGTGTTATTACGAGTCGGTATTCGCTTCGTACTCGTTTCGTGTGAAACGACAATCTTTTAATCTTCGATTTTTGTAGGCAATTATACAATCTATTCCTGGCCTTTCTTAACATTGGATAGAAAAACATTTTTTATATTTGTTTTAACACTATGAAATTTTCGATGGCGCTGCAATCGGGGAACGTTTTGTTGCACTTCTCAGAGTTTATAGTTGGCAACATTCATTCCCTCGATGTTCAACTAATAATCAATATGTTTGCGAGATAGTAAATAATGCGTGCTGTCGGAATATCTGCGGAATCTCCATCCAGAAACGATTCAAAATGGCCGCCCGCGCACTAATTAGCTATACAACTTGTTGGTATTTTCACGCCGATAAATATCCAGCAGGGTATAACAATGACGCGTACAAAGGGGGTAAAAGTAGGTCTTCTTTGAAAGTTGTTTAATTTTAGAGTAGGGCAGTAGGAAAACAACGGAGTAAAAAAATAAGGCTTTGAGTTTAGGGCATGACACAGTTAAACCAAAATGGCGCCCACTATCAAAAATATAATGACGTAAGAAGACGTGTAAAGCAGTCTTTTTTTCACTTTTCTTCTAGAAAAGGTTCGCCACGCGCAACCTACTACAAAAAAGGGTTGTGGCGTGAAATTCGTACGAGGGCGGTGGGACAACTGCTAGGAGTGCCGAACCTTATGCAAAGAAATCGGGATCAACTTCTGAAATTGACCTTTTGCGGTTCAAGATGGCCGCCTCTGATAATCCGTCAGACAAGAACTCCTTTGCGAGGGTGGAAAGAGTCAAAAAGGGGGCAATTCCCCATTTATACTTATAAGTGTACGTGTATAGTACAACGTACTGTGCAACGCCTCGATGCATGTATTTCATGAAACCAGCCCAAGTTTCACGAAGTTTGGGGATGGCGAGGGTGGAAAGATGGTATACAAATGCTTGAGCAGGTTTGCATTTTAAGAAAGCTTATGATCGTTTCCTGATTCACGTTTCCATAAAACAAAATCAAACAATGCTAAACGAAGCGATCAACAATTTTACTGAAGAGAATCCCTACACATGATGTTAAAAACAATTCTCTTATATTTTTTAATTAAATTTAGCCGATTCATTTAGAGCCCCATATTTCACTATTTCAACACAAATGAAAAATTGGTATTGAAAACATTTTATTGATATTTTCGTAATTGCAGGAATAGTGAAAGTATGGATGAATGGATCATCGGTGGCTTTCAATCGCTGATCGTCTTTAAAGGGAAGATCACCATTGAGCGAGTAAACATGAATTTGCCTTGTCTTTTGCACGTAAACGTGGTTTTATCATACACGGCGATGCATATTAATGTAATTAAATTGCAAAACAATAAAACTTGGAGCCAATGAAATATGCAAGACGTGCAGATCTACAGTAATTGCACGATTATGCTTCCTCACCGTAGGATTTTCGCGAGAAAGCCAGCGCCATCTATAGTGAATTCTGTGCAATTTAACGGAATAAACAGTGCGAGCCCACAATAACACGTACCGTATAGTAAGAATGTTTTACGATAGCAGTGATTTACAGTAGTGCTTTTCCGACTCTTAAAAATCCAATTCAAGGCCGCTGCTCGCAGTACCCCATTACGAAATTGGTAAACAGCGCATTTTAAAAATTAAATTTCAACCGACCATGTGCCAAAAATAACAACTAATTGGCAAGCACCCCCTCGGGCCAAACTCATTGCCATCATCAGATATCCCCTGGACTAGCCCCCGCACCTACTTCCCCTGCTACAGGACGGCTTTATGCATATCACCTTCACCAACCCTGTAACACCTTGATTTCTAACAATGGCGAATTAAAACCAAAATGTGGGTTGCAACTCGATGATTCACGCAGCACGCATTAAGACGTTAAACGTTGAATCGAAATCTTCAATTAAAAAAACCTAAAAAAAAACTCAAGTTTCCAGACTTACACTATTTTTACCATTGCTTGTAAAGTGAACTGTTCACTGGAAGAACCAATCGCGTATACACTATACAGGTCTCACTTACTGCTAAACTCATTTGCATTTGTACATTTTCTTTAACTATATACTGTATACAGTATACATACACCACACGGTTGAGGTTCATTATGTCATTAATTGCTCTTTAAATCGTGCATTTAAAAATTACATGCTTATGATGAGGAGAACACAGATGACAAGTTACATTAAAGAGAACACGGATGACAAGTTATATTAAATTAAAACGAATAACCTGCCTATGTGCTTGGTCAATGATTACATTTGCATGTCAGTGCATGGAATCCATGAATTCGACGGTCTCTACAGAGTATAGAAACTAATTTGAAACTGGTTGCCATGTATTGAGAGTTGGGATTTGAAGATGATATCCAGCTTGTATATTGTAAGTTTGTAACAGCATAGGAGACTCCGACTTGTTACGATAAAATAAAGTTCTTCAGAACCGGTAGTTTGTGTCTGGTTAAGACTGTGAAGACATGCGCGTCGCCTGCTCCTTCATTGGATTGATACAGCTGTAGATATTCTTCGAAATTGACTTTATTTTCTAATATCTTGTATATATTTCAGTATTTTTGAATTATTGGAGTCATCGTAAATCTTTTTCTATAACGATAACATGCAGTACATGTACAGGAAATACTTAAAAAGGTCGCCATTTCAATAAAATTAAAACAGAATATAAAATACATGCAGACGTGTGTATTATTCCTCACACGATGCAAAAATACTGAAATACATACAAAAATTTTTTAAAATATAGTCCATTTCGACGATTATCTATGAAAACAACGAAGTAGCAGACGATGTTTGACCAAAAATGTCTTCACAGCTGCATCAACGAACGCTTGGGTCTTTTGGTAACAATTTCAATCAACAGTTTGAAAGTTTGCAAGAAAAGGTATCGAGCCTGGGTAAATGGGTACATCATTAACACTAGAAATGGCAAGCATTATCGTATATATAGTTTTAACTTCTGAGACTGAAAGTGTGGCAACGTGTATACACACGTTATAAACTGGGGAATTAAATGAAAGATTACCTTCACAAACCTGCGCCTGACACTGGTTATTGCATCGGACCAACAACTCGGGCAACTTGACGATATCTCAGTCCTCGGTCAGTTCGAAGCCAATTTCCACTGGTTTTATAATCCTTTGAGCTTTGTTGACGTTCAGGCACGGAACAAGGTAAGGCCTAGGAGCGCTTTTCGAAAGATGCGTCCAAGTTGGCATCGCGCGCGTAGATCACACGAAATTCTTGGGGGAAAAAAATGTCGCAACCACTTGCCCCGCTTCGCGATTAATTCCCGAAAGTTGGAAGACGAAAACTGCGGCTAAAGTTGCTCTCGAAAATCGATTTCATGACGAATATTTACCAGCCATTGAACGTGCTGGGCGGAAATCACATCGCCGAACCGGAAGCACGAGAAGCTATTCGAAGAAAAAAAAGTTCCCGATTCGAAATTCGAACTGCCGTAACCCCTGCGCGATCTAAAACTGACGTCGTTTTTCAGCAGTTCCCCGTCGACCTTTTCGCCGCTGAATCCTGGCAGCGAATGTTTGGTCGTTCGTCGTAGAAGTAGAGAGAGCTAGGAACGAAGCGACCGGCAACCCGCGTCTCCCTCGGCGATCTGTGCCCGATTTTTCCAACAGTACCGCAGCTTGCCGCCAGAAGGGGAACTGGGAAGAAGGAGAAAAAAGCGACTCTGGTGTTGCTTCGCTCCAGGCCAGCTATTCGCCCTTGGGCTTCCTGCGCGGCCGGGGTTCTTACGTTGCCGCCAACGTCAAGAATGTCTTTTATAGACACTTTTTTTTTTTTTTTTTTTTTGGCCAAACTGATAAACGATCTTTCTGGAAAAAGAAGCTGAAACGATTTTTCCCTCCCGGAGGATCGACTTCCCCCTAAATCCGTCCTAAATTATTGTCGCTTATTTCTTGAAATCACCAAAGCCGCTAACAGATGTGGAGTTTGCTGCCTGTTGTAGAGATGGTATTTGTACATTGGAGGCTTCGTGCTTACGTCCGAAGTGCGGGGGTCGTCCATCTGGGAGACGGGATTCCATGAACGATACCATGCGGTGACGATGGAAGTTCGACCAATGAACTTCCGTTGAACTGCCGGGTTGTTCTGGTATGGGATTGCATAAAACAGAACCAAGAAATAGTTCTCCAATTTTAACTTTAGTTCCTCCACCTTCAGTGCATTTTGTCGCTGGTCGATGTCACGTGTTCTGAAACTCGAGTTGCATTTGCAACACATATGTCCAGTATTACGATGGGATTACAAGGTGGTCATCTTTAACATGCCCAGAGCAAAGCCGACAACACTATAGCAGCCAACATCATGCGTGGCCTATACTGTTTTATATCCAGTGTAGTGTACAGTAAAACCTGTTAAGAGTGACCACCAAAAAAATGCTATGTTGGGCACTATACAAAGAATGCCTGAATCAAATTAAAGTAAGGAACATGTACACTGCACTTATACACGCAGGTAGACTGCAATACACGTAGTAAAAAACCACAAAACCAAACAAGTTCAGAATCATCATGTCCAAAGATTAAAGCAAGATGTAACGTCACTCGTCTGTTATCTGGTCACTTTTTAAGGTACATTAACAATGTAAAAATTGCAAAAAAGACAACAGACACTGGTCACTGTACACAACAAACAGGTGGTCACTGGTCACTATACAGAGAATTTTTATGAAGGAAATGTACACTAGAAAAAACAATACACTAATAAGTGGTCACCTTTCAAAGGTGGTCACTTTTTCAGGTTTTACTGTATCTCTTTTTTTGTGTTATGTTTATGAATGACCCATTACTTTTTAACCACTTTTAAAAGCGAGATGTGGTTGTACGCCATATCAATCGAAATTCTCAGCAACAGGGTAACGACAATTAAACGAATCTATTCGAGTAACACCATGGCAACGGACACGTGTTTCGGAGTTTTACTGCCTCGTGTACGTGTACTATTTTTTTTTTTGGGAAATGTTTGACTTGTATACAGCAGAATGCTGCGCAGGATCGTTGTGTTCGTAAAACTCCAATGATTTGTAGTTGTTACTTCAACAATCTCGCGTAACTCGAGATATCACTCTATTAACGCTAATACGATGCATTTAACTATCTTGAACAATAAATTTGATGCGATTTTTGTATCCTCTCGTACAAATTCATGAACTTTTTTGTTTCCCTATTTAACAACACGCCATGTCATAACACAAACGCTTACAATCGTACAAAAACATGTAAAACCTCTTCCGTTTTTTTAAACAAAATCTGCTGTAGACACTTTCCTGTATATTTAAAGCATGATGTATACATTGTACTATAGAATTAATTCAAAATGGGAAGTACGGTATTATATTTAATTGCCAATATTGCGAAGAAAAAATTGGATTCATGGGCATCACCGCACGTGGTCTTCCATGAATCCTGAAATACCACGAGTCCACGAAATACAATTTTTCCAAACAACAATATGCCACGATGTGTTAACAATGATTTGTATGTACCTAATACATGTGCATGTATTAAATCGAATTTCACATCCCATTTCATCCACAACAAATGTTGCATAGGTCGCAGCATATAGTCGCCATCAGGGGTCATGTACATGCATTTTGACCATTTTGGAAACTAGTTTCGGACCCAGGTGTCGCACAGGTGCTCGCGAGGCACCACTCGAAACCACGGACGTTTCTAAAACGTTATCATTTTCAGCGGCTATAATTAAACGTGCAATGGTATACACGATTCGTGGTTGCAGGGGTGGCCTAGAGTGGGACAAGTGTAGGGTGTTGCGAGAACGCCAAGGCGAACGACGGCAGGGCGTCGGGCCGAACAAAAAATTGACCTTTTTAAAACGATTTTGGTTGGGTTTCAGCTGCTAGCCAAATGTTGCCCCCCATTTCAGGCCGAGTGCAACCTCCAGCCCATGCTGCGGGCCAAAATGCTGATGTTTGAGGTTGGTTTCATAAAGTTATTCGGGCCTCCACCCACCTTGTCTCGCTCGGCTTTTTTTTTTCCCTTTTTTGTTAAGGGCTAACCCCCGGGCCACGCATACCAAAAAGACTTCCCTCCCTCGACCCCCCCTAAGTACCACTTTTTGACGATGCCCACGGGCCAACACTCGGAGCCAAGAATGTGCCGAAGACCGTCCTCCCAAAGAGAAAATGTCTCGGGACGGGTTTGACCCCCCTCTAGCTGAAAAGCATGCCCCTGGAAATCTTGACATCTACCTGCCTACCTCTTTTTTTATTATATTTTTTTGAAAATAGTCCGCGGGGTTTGCTGCGTGCATGGGGGCTTTGATTCTGACAAATGCGCAGCAGGATCTTGCCAGACGACATTTTCTATACGTCAAACTTTGGTCGCATGTGCACAGGTCCCTTTTTTCGATCGTTTCAGTGGTTTCCATCAGTCGAGAATCGAAAAAAAGAAATTCATCAGAAAGCCAGCTTTCTTAGTTTTCGATGAAAGGTGATAATGTGCCATTCTTCAGATACTGCATTATACTAAACGAATGAAATTCAAAATAAACGATTCATAAATGAATACCAATTGCGATTGAGTAATCAGGCCCTAGGGGGTTCCAGACGCAAGATCCGGTTCGTTTTTCCTTTCAAAAAGTTCTCAGGGCTCGGATCTGTTTACATTCGAACTGCAGGCGAAATTTGGATCTCGATGACCATTATGAACGATCAGACGATAAAACCGTTAGATTTCAAGTTTGGTGATTCACTGCGAACTTTTTGAAGAACTATATATTCCCATTTGGGAAGAAAGCAGAACAGACAGTATAATATTTAATATCGAAAACGAAATATCTTTGTGTCACTACCAATACTTTTACTTGCTCAAAAAGTATAGATAACATGCATGTGACGTCACGCAGCACGTGGGCTAGGCTAATTTAAATGACTCGGTTTACATCGTGGGCGTGTTGTGGGGTACATTAATCTGAGAATCGTGGCGCTAATAAGGAGCATCATTCTAAAAACTAAGAAAATGCCCCATTAGATACTATCACTTACCCATGAATGGATTATATCCACGTGCAGCATTTATACATGCATATGCAACGCGATCTTCGAGAGCAGAATCAATCCACGACTAATTAATATTAATTTAATTTAGCGACTTCCCGGAACAAGAATTGTTTTCATAACCTGACGAGCAATTAAAAGTAGTTGCAAAATCGAAAAAAAAATGTACATATAAGTAATTTTTTTGTTCGATAATACGATTCATAAGTCCTTTTTCTCGCATTTCTCAACATTTGCATGAAATTTAAAACTCAAATGCAATTAGTGCTATACTATTTCCCTGAATGAAACGAAAAAAACAAGTAAAACGAAACCCATTAAATAATAGATCCTGTTTCTGGAGTACTGCATGATGTGTTTTTGGCAGGTTTCGTTTCGTCGAACATTCCTATTTGAGATCAAAATTAAATTATGTCAAATGCGATTTTTTTTGTCTTTTCTTCCGATCTTAGCAACCGCATTTTTTTTTTCCTTTTCGCTTTTGTCTTTTTCTTTATTTTTTTTAAAGATGCTCCTATTTTCAATTAATACGTTCTTCAAAGTTTAATCTTCCCAAAAGGCTGCTGCACATATTGCTCTCTCGTCTTTCGCTCCGAAACATAACTGGAGACTCAAGCAAAATCGCGGATGCTGGTGGGCACGAAATGAAAAGACAAGAGAAAAGAGAATTAGAAGACGAAAAGAAAAAAAAAAGAGAAAAAAGAAAAGAAAAAAAAAACCGCCTCCTCGCATTGTGCATAACAATCTTCCGAAATAAGCCCCCAGGACTTTTGCATTTTCATATCCATTATGTGTGCTATGTATTCTCTAACCTCCAGTCACAATTTAGTTTCGGTAAAGTACTCAAAACTATGCATATTCATTTTTATCAAAAGACGCGAATTTCTACGCGAGCTCAGAGCTCAAAACGAGGCATGTGTGTAGGCCCCAGGGTGCGCTCCGTTTCCCATTTACGCGCATGCGAGACAGTCGCTTTTTGGGCTCTCAGACCGAATTTTCGAAAGATTTGAGTCAGTTTTGCTCATAGAAACTCTGCTACTACTAAGTTGTAGGGCAATAAATACAAGAGCAGCTGTTTTCCGCAGTTTGGAAACTTAAAAAGACTTCCTTCAAATTTACATCCACACCACGCTATTCAATATTCATGCATTTTTATTATTAATATAATAATTTTGTTCGATAGGCAGGTGATCCAGCAAACGAGGAAGTGCCATCATATCCATTTGAAATCAACACGTGCTAGTTAATGGAATCATTAAAAAATTCAATCCTATATCACTGCTAAAGAAATGAAGAGAAAGCTGAAATGCGAAAAACCATTTCGGAATTCATACATAGGGTAAGAATTAACACACTGAATGCTTACTTTCGACGTGCTTCTTTCAGCTTCTTACCTGCTTGTATTCAGTTTCTTTTTCCAGCTTTGGAACGCACAATGAACGCTGAGATAAGCGTGATGGTCACTGTGCATGGTGCGCCACTGCTTACGTTTTATAATATGCTAGGAGAATCATTCCGCATATTACCTTAATTGCACATGCGCATTAGCATGTGACACGTTTTTACGGTTCCACTGCGGCATACAATCGATGGCTACACTTTTGACCAATAGAGATCCGTGTGCCACTCTGTCTTACAAATCGGCTTTCAGATGTGCCCCCTCATTTAAAACGCATGTTGCATTCTCATCCCGCTTGCATGGTGGCGCTATAGTGTACGCCGAATGGTAAGCGCCTGCAATAAGCATCCAGTGTGCTTTTACCCTAATGCTATATTTCTGCTCATGAACTATAGGATATACAAATTGTAGAATTTTACCATTTTATGAATTTTTCATTTACGTTGAATATGTGTCCAATTTGTCATCCCATGTTGAATTTTTGAAATTTTTTTTGATAAATGCAATTAATTAAATATTACAGCTGCAATTACCATAAGTTGAAACGCTGTAGATTAATTAATTATCTTATCGCCATCACCAAAACTAGCTCAGAAATCTTGTTAGTTTATTTCTAAAATAAAAGAAATAACTATGCAGGTACTTTTTTCGCAGTAAAAACCGGATATCATAAGTATATATACCCTCCCTAAAATTTTATTTCCACAGACGTGTTGCAAATTAGCGAAAATGATGTCAAAATTATCACATTGATCTTTCAGAAATGGTAAACAGTTTCATTTTTGGCATCTTGTCTATGCAAAGATTACCTTTAAAGGAAAAGTTTTCATCATATACTAAAAAAAACTACTGTATATATCCCACCATGATTCCGATTTTTCTCCAGCGCGAGGACGGATCTTTTCGGAATATTAATTTGTTTGAATTATATTCAAATTTATTCATTTAATAACAATGTAAATGAACATTTTACTTTAAAAAAGTACGATTATTACAGGAATTGGGTACGATAACAAATTTAATCCACATCATCTTCTACAGACTTCTTAACTATGACATTGCGATAGAAAACAAGAATTTCAGATGCAAGATGCAGCTATATACGATAATAGCAGTCGATATTTCAAGGATTTTCAATTAACTATAGACTGCATTCCGTGTCTCGACTGCGATATATTAAATTGACAAGCGTACATAAGCAGGATCGATGGTGTCTTTTAGCCCGAAGGACGGAGATTTTAAAAGGTGGTCCACGCCCTGCAGAACCCCATTAGAGTAGCGCTGCTAGTTGCCCTGGGCCAAAATAACCCTATCGAGCCCAAATCCAGGGACTAAATACGCGGCTTATTCTGATGGCCAATCTTCAGACAATGTATACAGTACGCCGTGCATATAAGAATACATTTCCGACAAATGTTCACCTTAATCTGTCTGGATCAATTTTCCATTTTGCCTTCCAGCCAAAATTCTGATTAGTTTTCAAATCCATGGTGCTTCATGAGCGACACACTCGGCTAATTGCATCGCATGATGGTTAATAATTACCATGAACAAGCTATATTAATAAATTAAGCTTCCACAAACTAATGACAAATTTAACGTTTTATTTGGCAATGCCAGAAATTTATAAACCGAGAAACAAAAAGAATTTTTTCTTGTATCCAATTCAGACATGCATCCAATGATATACACGTAATCATGAAGTTTGCGAAGAAAGCTATATAGGAAAAGTATATACAGTAGTAACTTGTATAATTGGGTGTGTCATCTTGGCGATGAAATCCGAATCGATGCTTTTTCGGTGACAATCGAGTTCGCAGCCTGGGCCAGCATGTTGGAATGAGCAAAGACCAAAACTTGCTACAACTTCGCACGTGCAAAGGTCAAAACCAACTGAAAACAATCGGATAGCAAAACCCAACTTGGAATAGATTTTTATGCCCGATTCAAAAATGTGACGGCACTAGTTCACATTTCAGTATTTTATTGGTGCTTACTGCTTTTAGAATATAAGATGAGAATGGTTTAATACTTTCCAACGATGATGATGATGATGATGGCTTACTCCTTTCTAACGGAGGGCTCAATCGTGCTAGCTTGGTGTTATCTAATAATGGACCTTATTGAGTTATGAATTTAACACATGAGCCTATAAGCTGCATCACGTGATCTTTTCATCGAATCAACAACTAAACGACCGTATACTGGGGTAATGGACAAGTGGAATTCGCCATAACTTTCGCCTATGGAATGAATACAATAGCTCGTGATAATGGTATGGGGACAAAATCTACTTAAGGTCCACCGTGCACATGAAATGCCAATGCGCCATAAGCGATTACAGTAGAACCTCTCTTATATGAAATCATCAGCACGTGGCTCCTGCCCACCACACGGTGCGTTTTTTGGCTGGCGCAGGCCTCAACTTTGGGAAAATTAATTAAAAATTAATTAAAAAACGCAAAAATTCCTCTTGTTTACAAAAACCAACCTAGGGCATGGATGAACCATGATGTTTTTGTAGACATTCATATATACTTTTCGATTTTTCTATATATGAACTTTTGATTACATGAACCACCTCTGGTCCCAATTAGTTCAAATAAGAGAGGTTCTACTGTATTTGAAATTATGAAAAATGTACACGCACTTTACAAACTGAACTTATCTGATGTAGTGCTTAGCAAGCTTTATTCACACGCTGATTTTCTTTATCAAGGAATCGTGATCATTCACGCTGACCAAAGAATGTAAATTTAATGTAAAGGAGAGCTGCACAGCCTGCAGAAACTGACACAAGGACATAATAGCTCAATTGCCTCCCAGATGTTTACTTCGTTTGACGAAGTTGTCTTTTTCGTCAAGTTATTCGATTTACAGCTGTAGAAATCTATATCTTGCTGATAAACAGTATATATAAGCACAGTATGCGTAATATAAGTACATGCTAGATTCACTCCGTGTCGGCGCCTTTGATATTTTGCAGCGCCGCTCTGTACCGTTTAGCAGATTATGCAGATATTAATTCGCTTTTAGCCACGCCCTGCTGCGCTTGTAATTTGTAAACGAATATGTTACGAATCGTATTCGCAACCGCCAGCGCTCGACCTGCCACCTTGCGGTCATATCTGGCAACTATAGCGCTACGCTTCGTATTATT
>JAQGBX010006788.1:0-12096 GCA_034698745.1 Megaphyllum sjaelandicum
AGAAATGCAAAAGACAAAATAGGGCAACAGGCAAGGAAGCATACGGGAAATAGTTACAAGTTAATAAGTATGTAAATAAAGAGATGAAAAAAACCATAAAACACACCAGAATGAGCTAATTGGGTATAAACAACAACAAACAAACCTCCACACCGATCAAGGTGTGGGGGTTTGTTTGTGTACAGTGACCAGTGTGTGTTTTTTTTTGAAATTTTTACATTGCCAATGTACCTTTTAAAGTGACCAGATAACAGATGAGTCACGCTACATCTTGCTTTAACCCTTGAACATGATGGCTTTGTTCTTTTTTTTTATTTGTGGATTTATGTGTATTACAGTCGACATGTATTAGTGAAGTGTACATGTTCATTATTTTAATTTAATTAAGGCCTTGTTTGTATAGTGACCACCTGTGTACAGTGACCAACATTGCATTATTTTTTGGTGGTCACTCTTAACAGATTTTACTGTATATAACGTACAGTACATATTTCCGTATTGTTTAATTCACGTTCATTTTCTGACATTGAAGGTATTTAAAATGCATGACATCAACTTGGTGTATATGAATGCTATACCCGTAAGCTGTTTATGTACAGTACATATAGAAAACCAATCAATATTGGCATTATACACTGTACATCGTGATCCAAACATCAATATTTAATGCTTCATTGGGTGTTTACGCTAATAGCTTCAAGGAATAACATGCATTAAAGTGAATTCTTGTTATTTGAACGCGGAATATTTCCGTTTCGAACGAAATTTCACTCAATGTTTATCTAAAAAATGTCACCGTTTGAGCAACTTGAATTCGTTCGACTTTCAATGCACTTGATCTCATTGGATGCGTCTATCTCCTTTATCCGATTTTGGCAAATTTTGCGAGAGAAACTGCTGCTAGCACGAAGCAGTTGCACATTTTTTGCTCATTTAAAGCTTATGAAAATTGTAAGACTGTTTCTGAAAAGATTGCCTCTGAATGCGTGCATCAACAATATGCAGAATCGGATGAAAGAGTGAACTTAGGTGGCTTGGATTTCGCCCGAATCACTATGTTGGATGTATAATTTTGAAAATCGCACATGCAGTTTCCACTGGCACATTTATGGAAAACTTACGGATTCTCTCCCATATATACATGTATATGCCGAGCACGCCTTGAGCCTTTTCGAAAAGAAACCTTAAAATGCCATGAATTTAAAAAGATGCGTTTTTTGCCCATCTCAGAGATATCTGAATGATATCTTGAAAGGCGAGGTATACAGATGATAGTCCAATTTATAGCCTATTGATCCTAACGTATCTTATCCTATTTGATGTAACCGCCTTTTGGCAAAATGGCAATGTACGTATATGTACATGTACTAACGTTTTCTGTGCGTCTGGAAACATTTCTTAGTCTTCACTATACATCCATATGGTTTCACTCATTGTCAGCAGATTTCACGGTCCGTGGTCATTTCCCCTTAAATGATTGAATATTAATGCTTAGTTTGAATAAATTGTCTGGAAGATGTAGTTTGATAATTTAAATGAATACATCACCATAAGTCAAAACAAGCGGTTGGAACACAAATGAACGCGTTTTGGAACACAACATGCGTTCCAAGAATGAAATTATTGTGTTTCAAATCAAAAATGCGCTCCAAAAATTCGATCAATTCTTTTGCTAAAGCACATTTTTGAAGGAAATATGGAACCCAAAACCCAAACTGTTTTGTGTTCCTATATTGTTACAAATAGTGTTTTAAATTTGTTACAATTAGTGTTCCAAAAGGCTGAAAATGGCATTATGCAAATATTGCATTTAATTAAGTAGGCTTTAAAGCCTGATGTTTGCTTCACAGCATAGATAATTACACATGACGTCACGCAGCTCGTGGATGTGGCTAATGTGCATGGCTTGGTGTACATTGTGGAATTTGTGGGGTACATGAATCTGGAAATCGTGGCGCTTTTAAGAATTATTTAACTCTGGTCATTCTAAAAACTAAGAAAATGCCCCATTAGATACTTTCATTTACCCATGAATAGATTTTTTATCCGAAATAAAATATTTTGATGCTGTCTTGCCGCTGAAAATCAAAAATTGTCTAAATTTTCTCCTTTATTTCTAAATAAATAATTAAATAAACGAATAATGCAAAATAATATATGAAACGAATGCCCCTGATGCCTGCACGTGCGATTTATTTATAGCAAAGGCAATCATTTTTGACACAGTTTAAGTATAAAGTACCCCAACATGTGTAATCTAGGCGGAGCCATCACGTGTCGTCTGCTTTTATTATAAAAGCTATCTACAGCATATGTGAAGTGCCCAATGTGTGGGCAATGCTCTCTATGTGAAAAAGATGGAATTTCACTTTTACCTGAATAGGCATGCACCTAAAATCAGTTTCTGTTTATGCTGAAACTGATTTACACTTATTGCCGTGTAGCAATCCTATAAGGTGATGCAACTTCCACATTGAAATTATCACAATGCACTCAAAATGCAAAGTTTATGCATGTTTGATCTCAACAGGTCTACACTTATCCCTTCAGAAAATATTGACGTTTCTTCGACGTGTAAAATTGTATCGGGGCATGCAGCAATAAGCGTGCCTATTGAAGCGGAATTAACATCAGTTCCAACTGCGCTCAGTTTGACGTCTGTTTGGATTTTCTGCGTTCCGGGAAATATCCAATTTATCTTAAGATTTACAATCACAAGAAGCTCATTATGTATAGTGAACGAGCGCAATGCGTTTAACACTGATAGACAATTTGTTATTGCATTACTGCGCTTTGATGTTCAGGGCCTTTTCTTATAAATTCACGCTGAAAAGTTGCATTAAACTGCTTGAAAAGTTGCATTAATTTACATTGATATGCATAGATTTTAAAGAAAATTTCAATTGTAGATGCCTCATTTGGCTGTATTTTAGGGTTGTTGCTGTCTTGCGAGTGATTTTTACACAAGATCATCATCTCGAGCTTCAATTCCTCCTGATGCAGCTTTTTTGGCGCTCGTGGGCGCAATATCCAGGGTAACATGACGTGTCGTAATTATTTATATTTAATGCTGTTTTTCGATTTTTTTCATATATAGTGTTTGATTGACAAGCAACAGCAAACGAAATTCAGTTGATAGTCCTTCGGGAATTTCAGCTTTGTTTCAAATAGTCTTTTTTTCTGCTCGTGTTTCTCCTCCCCTTCGTTTTGCCAATGTATGACTGCATTTGCGTGCATTTTCAGCAGCTCGGAAGAGCACTCCATAAAACATTGTTTCCGAATTTCTGCTGCGACAATTTCATTGTTTCCTTAGGCGCCAAATGTTTTTTCTTCTTGACTTGGCACGCGTTTTCTCATGCAATGCCATTTTTTCTTCGCAGTTTATCCAACCTCATTTGCATGTACTCTCAAAATCAATGAAAACAGAAAGCATCCACAATGTTCAGCCCTTTAGTTTGCGTGCAGGATTTGTGTACGATTTTCATTCTTAGCGCAACGACATTATTCTATTTTCTCTTTGGTTTAACACAATCCAGATGCCATTAAAACACCAAAACAGGCCATTTTTGCTACGAAAAGCTAGTCTATTTCTTCGAAAGGAATCGAGGGGTAGCAATTTAAAAATGCAATTTATTTGCATGCGAATCGATTGGAAATGCTCCGTTATGTGCATTTTTAGCAATGTTAAATTCTATATTATGAATTTAAAATTTAAATTTTATATACACGCGTACTTACATATTCCATATTTATTGACTCGTATTCGTGCAATAGAAAATTCATTCGTCTTTAGTTATTAAAATTCTTCTTTGAATTTCTTAAAATGCTTCTTTGAACTTCTTACAAAGAAAACATCCGAAAGTTTTACTCATGTAAAAATGCCTTCCACATTGTCCATTGAATTTATGAAATATATTGCATGGGATATTTGTAGGGAATTATTTTCTTAAAGTTGACACGAATAGTTTGATATATTTTTTTGAGACGCGCTTGGATACCAAAAATGCAACCTCATTCGTTTTTAATCGTTGTAGATGTAGTGTTACTACAATTATCACACTATACGGTACTGAAAATACCGTGAAAATGTGTTAAAAATTGTGTTCGAGCCTATTAATTCGAAAAAATGCTGGCATGCAAACTAATAACGAAAAAATAAGGTTTTATGAATTACTGCATGTATTCTCATACTCTTGCATGTGACAATTTCCACCAATTGCCTTTTGTATGCTAGTTGCCTTGCAAAAGTACTGAACTAAAGTCCTGAGTTTTGTGACTTTTTGTGATTATATGTACTCGTTTCTTTTTCGACTTCACTTTTATCTTAAAACGCACTAAACATGTTTCATTAGAGAAATAAATTCATAAAACCTCATCCTTGTACGACCCCACCCAATCAAATTACCATCAGCATTTATTGTACGAAACACGGGCTATGAGTTCCAGTCCAATAGTCTTCTAAACACGAGCAGCTATGCAGTACTTGCATGTATAGTCAAGTGAAAGTTAGACGTAAAGGTTCATTAACGAAATAGTGCTTAGCTTAAGGGTGATTGGTATGTGTGCCATCACAGAAAAGAAACCAGCACGGAAAAAAAGGAAACCTTTGTTGAGTTGTTTTGGTTCAATCCGTCGAATTGCTGCCGCCTTGTCTTCTTTTGTTTTCTTTAATCAGACGCCGTGCCTGAGGCAATTGCCTGGGAAAAAATAATGTTTATTAACCGAGACAATCTTGTTACAATATTATTTTTTCTCAAGGAAATGAGCTATGCAGCTTACTTGTGTCGTGCAATTTTTTTCTAAGTATTTTGCAATTTAAATTTATTTCCATTGCAACTAGATCCTTGGCAAGTTAGCGGTCTGGTTTTTCTGATCAATATTTGTGTTATTTTTTCTTTGCATCAAGTATAGCTCGGATGGAAAAAAAAATCGATATAGAAATAATTTAATTTAGCTTTTATGCGAGATTCTTTTTATATTTTGTATGCAACGTTTATCTCTATGGTCGTGCTCTGCTGGATATATTGTTAAAGTATCAGTTTCCATTCATGACTGATTTTAGTTTTTATTTTCAAACAGTTGGTATTCCAAGTTCTAAAAATATATTTCTTTGGCCTTCCCGGCACTGATATTTCATGACTAATACGCGTATGCCGAAACTGTCTTGAGAAATATGAGTACAGTAAAACCTGGAAAAGTGACCACCTATGAATGATGACCACTTTTGAGTGTTGTGTATTTTCTAGTATACATTTCCTTCATACAAATTCTCTGTATAGTGACCACCTGTCTATTGCGTTTAGTGACCAGTGTGTGTTGTCTTTTTTGCAATTTTTCATTGTCAATGTACCTTATAAAGTGACCAGATAACAGATGAGTCACCTTACAGCCTGCTTTAACCCCAGTGGTTCTCAAATTATTCAGCCAATCATGTGATTCAGATCGAAAAAAATCACTGAAAATATGATCATAAGAGGCAAAAAACATTTAAAACAAGAAAACTTGATGATTTTTTCTTTAAAAACAGCAAATCAGTAATAAGGCAATAAATATATACTGTATGTAATGTACATGGACATGATGATTCTGTACTTTTTTAATTTAGTTGTTTTTACTACATTTTTTGACACAGTGACTACACAGTGACCACCTGTGTACAGTGACGAACATTGCATTTTGTTGGTGGTCACTCTTAACAGGTTTTACTGTATACAGTATGTGAACTCGACGACCGGTCCTGATCAATACTGCTGGATTATGACTTGACATTATACTGTAGATATTTTCTTAACAAGGCCATGAAGTCAGGGGCTATTCTGTAACTCATCAGTATTTCTCATGAGCTTAAAAAAATGTCTTGTTCTGTGATTGGTTGCAAACAACACAGGGGTCATCCATTCCGTTTTAAATCGTCCCATTCCTCGTACCTCGTGATTGTTGGTTATAGTAAAATGATGTCACACAGTGCTTGAGATCGATCACGTGTTCAAGCAAGAATGCAATTCGCGGCAATCCAAGTGTTATTTGCGTTTCGGTATTTCTCGTCGTAAGCCACCCGAGAGACCTTTCAAGTTGATAGAAAGCCTGGACCTGGTAGCGAAATTTGTCAGGTAAAAGGGCCTGGTTCGCGTTGGCCAATGGTTTAGTCGTTGCTATGCAAGGTAGTTAAATGTTTTACGAGTTTTTGGTGGTCTATCAGAATGTGCAATCGATATTAAGTTTTTAAGCGGAAGAGGCTTTATGTATTGGCTAACTTTTATGCCTCGCCATTATGCACATCTGCCCTTATAATAGAAGGCCGCGTATATATGTATTTTGCAATGGAGGTGGGGTGGGGGTGGAGTGGGGGGTGACTCTATGCATAGTCTTTCCTCTCGTCTTTTCCTCTTTTGTGAGATTCGAGTCATTGTGCTCCAACTCGTCCGAATAATGGCTCCTAGGAAATATATTCCCATGTTGTATCGGATGTTTTTCAGTTTGAGTTTCACGTGACGTTAAGCCACTATCCCTCGACGAGTTAGGAGAGAAATGCGGCCTACCGATCCTCCTAACGAGCCCATATAAGTGGAAGTCTATTATAACGAAAGAAATTTATATCCGAAAATTCTGCATCAGCAAAGTACGCTCACTTTCTCTTTTTGCGCGAAACTTCTGTCAGATCTGAAAGGCATCTGTCCATCAACGTAACAATCTAACTCGTTTATAAGCGAGGACCTATTCACAAAGCCTTTGACGCAGGCTCATCCGGGCTTTTTTGGTTATCTGTTTGATTGCATCATTGCAGATATGGTGTGTGTTATACTGGGGTTATGAAAATTTGGAAGATTTAAAATAAATGCTTCTTCATCTTATTCTTCTCTTTGTCGAATATCGATATGACACAGAATTGGTCATTCAGGACATGGAGTCTCAGTTGGAATAATATCTGATCATCTAGAAATACAGTATGCAAATATTGATGACCACCTTTGTTTTAGCATTGTTTTTTCGAGACAATCGATGAAATGACAACGATGAGTGGAACCAGGGCGTGGAAAAACCACTATGTTGGTGGTGGTGGGTTCTGAATTGATTTTTTTTCGTAGAGAGCTGAAGGGGTGTGACTATTTCGGCATACTGGTGGAATTCTTTCATTGATTTTGCATAGGGAATGCGGGGTCTACGTGGCCATTTCGCACTAATGTTAGTACTCTCCGGCATTGATTTTGCATAGAGAAGAAAGGGAATGTCCCCATTTAGTTATGTTGACAGTGCCCATAATCAGGACTTTAAAGGAACGCCATGCTCATTTGGTACAGAAAATTCATAGGGTACATGCTGTTTTGCTAGTCTAAGTACATTTAGAAAAGCCATATTCCTCTTTGAAAAACTGTCATTCGAAGACAACTGTAATTAAGCAAAAGCCACTTTCTTAGAATTGGTTGAAAATATGCCATATAGGCTTTTGCTGCTATTCTAGCAGAATATCTAGAGATTGGACTTGTTTTTAACGTCTGAAAATTCTTACGTTTTTTTCCTCCAATCAAATAAATTAAAAGACACCTGATGCCATCATCATTGTAAAATCTGCGTAAGATTAAATACCTGGAATATGCTTTTGTTTGACACCCTCCTAAATTTACTCTGTTGGATTCTATTGAAGTCTAGGATTCCAATATACCGTCCTGTTGTGCTCATTGAATATTTTGACTTTCCCCCTTCTATAAAGAGTTTAAATAAAAGGTGTCCTCAGTTTAGTACCCATAACAGCTATTTTACGATAGCATAAAATGGACAAAAAATGCAACTAGGCACATTTTAAATTCAGCATGATGTTTCAATCTCGAAGAGTCTCTACGAAATCTCGTCTCCACGTACATGTATATCTTCATAGCTAAAGGACTATTGATAACCCTACTCCCTTATACTGTATAAAAATACTCCCTTAAATGCGTCATCTATCGAACATTACCTGATGTCGACGACCTATTTAATGCATTTCTTTTAGCTCGCCCACTCTCGCATAGTTGTTTTGTTTGATTCGACAAAGCAAAACTTGCCTTACTAACATTTTGTTAAATTTCTTAAAATTCAGTTTCATTTGTTATTATTATTGCCAGGTTAAAATATATACATGTACATAATTAAAATAGAATCGGAAATCGGTTTATTGTATTTTAATTTCCTTGACAAGAATTATTTTGACCTTTTAAGGCTGGTTGCACCAAAAAGGTTGAGAATAACCTAGGGTTAACCTACTGTGTAACTTATAAGTTATCCCACCGTTTATTGAAACAAGCACGGGTTAGGAAAAAAATTAAGGGGAAGTTTAACCCAGCCAGTAGACAGGGATAACATCGGGTTATTAGGCAAAAAACAACAACATGGCGGACATACTGCAGTGCAGTACAGGCCGCACCACCTGGTCACACAGATGCCAGGATGCGCAATCTGGCAGCATTGGTCCATTTTCCGTACGCTATTTTGGTTTCAGCAGCTTAAACATGGGTTCCATAACCCTGGGAATATTTAATCAAGAGTTAATTGGCGCAACACAAATATCTAACCGGAAATTTAAACTGAAGTCAAATTTTAACCCAAGTTTAGTAAACCTCAGATTTTAACCTAAGTTGGTGCAATCGGCCCTCAGTTCATATTTTATTATTCACACCGTCATAAACAGACCACTGCAAGGATTAGACATTATTTCTTAATGAGCGATTAAGCAGCTCTTTGAGTGAATGACCATTCTCCTAGATCTCCGAATAAATCTATGAAAAGGTCAACCGATAATTAATCCAAAAGAGCACCTTTTCTGCGACGTTGTTTGATGGGGGAATACACGTTGAAAGTGTTTAGCGCTTCTGCCAGCGCTGCCATTATACTTGTAAATGTTTCAAAGAATCATCGGTAATTGATACGGCGTAACTTCATTTTGATATTTGATTACAACGAAATCAAGGAAGGAATTAATTCAAGTTGACGTGAGTTAGTGCACCTCGTAGGAGGGAGAAAGATTCTTGGTTTGGTGAAGCCATCAGTGTCTACCTCGATGTTGTAGCTTTTCCATTATACTATCTGTTCGTGCCTTTTAAATGAGTTGAGCTGGTTAAAACGTGAGGGATTTCAATCTCTGTGGACGAGGAAGCCATTACAGGTTCTTTGTTTTAGTAATTATCCTCGAGGGTCATTTTCTTCATTATCCAATGCATCTCACTACGCCGTGCCACCATCAGATTTGGCTTTCCTACATTACCCTCGTGCTTTGCTTGATTGCCGAATTTATAACTCTCTGTCGGAATGAAAATCTTTTCACATTCCGTGTTTTTACCGTGAAAAAAGAGTGCGTCATTTAGCATAATTTGCATTTTTGGGAGAAGAGGACGCTGCGTAATTCCATCTGATGATTGATTCTTCAACTTCCTTTAGCTGGAAAAGCTTCATTAGCACTGCTTTACTCCAGATCATCGCCATAATTTCCAGATGGGAGCTATAGCTTTTTTGGTTATATTTTACAAATTCCCCATGTCAGTTCTGCCACCATTGATTTTTAAGCCATAAAAGTATACAGTTTATGAACCTCTAAGAATGTCTGCACGAGCCGTTGCTGGTTATATCGAGGAGCCAGAGCTGGTATCACGAAAGCTCGCCTAAATTTCAAACATCCGTGAAGACTTATCCTAATAATCTATGATGAGCTTTACTTTATTGTGCAGTTTCCGTCGACAACTTTAAGAATGCTAAACCTACAGTAGACTTGCATCTTTCAACATTCTAGTTTTTATTCAAATTTCTCTATAGGTTATATATTTACAAGGATATCTGACAATATTGCAGCATCTTTTTTTTTTTTTTTTTTTGCTACGGTGTCGTATTTAGGCTTTAATAAGCGTTTGATGAAAAGTTTATGAATTTGCTTAACATTGCATCTAAAGTACAAATCTCCTCGATGCATTTAGAATTCGATGACACATTTTTTTTAAAAACTATCATTACTTTAAAAAAAAAAGTGACTTAGTTTATTTAAAGCGTATAATACGACCCAATGTGCAGGTTGATATGTTTTTTTCCAAACAACTAATTAACTTGACTCCCCTAGTCAGTAATCCGATTTCCCTGATGTGGGATTAATTAAACTTTTGCCTCAACCGGTATATTGATTTGCGTACTAAAATGTAATGGCTTTTGAATAAGCGATCGATGTTTGGCTCGGGAATCGATCTTCATCCCAACGAGCTGGAAGGGTGGATTTATGAAACTAGATCAGCCAAAGATTTTGTCCACGATTAAAGGGTTATTACATCAATCTCATTAATATCCAACGAACTTGGCCGCGATTAGAGATGAATTTTGAATTTACCTTAGACTGTTGGATTGGCTTAATTTTTTAATTTAATGGGATTAAATGTCATTCAATTAACATCGAGTAATCCGTTTTAGGATAGTACTTGTTTGCATTTTCCTTAATACCACATAATTCTGTTTGCTATTAGCAATGCATGCAGGTCATTTGTTCCAGGCAACGTATTACCGTATTCGACTTATCACTGATTATAGTGAAATGTTTAGTGTTTTAGGGCACTTTGTTGTTACGTAATGCAAAATAACATTACTGGGTAGTTTAGTGTCGAAGTGCATCTCTACAAAACGGACAGCGTTAATCGGAGTGCTCTTTAATTAGTGCTGATGTTTAAACGGAGTTACGTGAAAAGGGCAACCAATTTCGATTTCTTTAATTGCATCTGTGTATGCGTCTATAGTTAGAAGTTGATTAATGGAGTGCGCTCTGGATCTATCGATTGCCTTAAAATAAATCAAAATCCGTTTAGAAACTCTGGAGAATTTTATCTTTAACCGTGAACTTCGAAATAATTCCCAATGAAGTCGTTTTTTTATCATCTGATTTGAAGTTTTCGTTTCCTCGTCGATTCTGCTGGCTAATGCCAGAAAAATAAATCCTTAAACCCTGTCAAGATATAATTTATTTTCCCTTTTCCGTATTGGATTGTTTCTTGGCTGCGTTATATGTACATTTTTTTCTTCACAAACGTTAGTTTGACGCTAAGAAACCGTGCAGAAACTTGGCAGGATGGCTTGTTTTTCTTAATCCATCTCCTTCCTTTTCTTTATTTTCCTCTCTTACACGCATTGTTTAATCTAAAACAAACAGGGTGTCTCAAAAAATCTGGAATCTCGGAGCCGAAGCTTTTTACTTTTCGTCTATAGGCAGCGAAATCTTCGAAATATCCGAATCGACATAAAAGATGTACAAGATGCATGGCCAATTTTTTTGTTGCTGTTTTGTGGAAATGTGTTGGTGAGGTGTCTACCTGGCACTCTGAATGTTGCAACATATTATATACCATGAAAGAAAACATTATAAGGCATAGTGTGTGAACACTGATTGCTTATTGCAGTTAGGCACTTACAACTCGGCGTACACTAGCGTCACCAAGCGGGATAAGAATGCGGCATGCGTTTGAAATGAGGGCGCACACAAGGAAAGTTTATCCGAGCCAATTAAGCTGAGCTTACAAGAAGCGCTTGTAAGCTTTCAAGAATGTTTTTAACATTTTTTTTTTTTTTGGAATCTGAAAACAGATTTGTAAGACACAGAGTGGCACACAGATCACTATTGGTCAAAAATGTTGCCATCAATTGTTTGCATGCCGCCTATGTACCGTAAAAACGTGTCCTAGCTAGCTGCACTCATCATGAGATGCTAATGCGCATGCAGTGGCACCACAAAGCACACTGACCATCACGCTGATATCAGCATTCATTGTGTGTCCCAAAGCTGTAAAGAAGAAGATGAAAACAAACAGGAAAGAAGCTGAAAAAAGCACGTTGAAAGTAAAAGCATTCACTGTGTTCTCGCCCATATACCAGCATAAGTGTTTCGCGCCAAGTTTGTTTCTTGGTTAGGGAGTTCTTTGAGACTCCGACGCTTCTGCGTGTACTTTCTGCATTGCACTCTGTTGACTCGAACATTTTCTGAATACCGTATGCCGCACTGCAATCTACTTTTTAAAATTGCCATCAGCGTCCTCTGTGCGAATCCATGCTTCAGTGCTTTGCTAATGAATTCTAATTGGAAAGAAAGTTCAAGTTGCGTGC
>JAQGBX010006789.1:0-12095 GCA_034698745.1 Megaphyllum sjaelandicum
TGTTTCTGGATGAACCTGTCTAAAATCAAAATTTTCCCCGGTCCCAAGCGTTTGATTTTAGACAGGTTCTACTGTACCACTAAGCGACACTGGTAACAAGTTCAACGTAAACGCACCCAAAGTTAAGAAATGCTTTAATTGTTAGTTGCAAGCGATCATAAGAGGTGGAAAGTCATTTTAACCAATCAACACCATTGGGGTATTAAGGAAACGGTAATGTAGTGTTTGCTTGAAAAACACATTTTTGTGAGGAAAGTGGAGAAACCCAAATCTAATAAAACATGCTGAAATTTGTTTAGTTAAACAATCAAAGGTGTAGCTTTCATTAAGAATCCACCAAAAGTTTCTGGATTTTCCCAGCTATTAAAAGAAATTCATCTGCAAATGATTAAATTTGTCATTATCATACACTTATTTATTTTATGATAGATTCGAATTAATTAATGTAATGTACACTGATGTACATGCGACTTGTTTAATTTCAAGCAATAGAAAAAAGTACGAATTGGTATAAATGTCAGGGCAGATAACAAGATTTTTAGAATATCAATGAATCACCTGAAAAGATTCTTATTAAACACTTAAACTTAAGGGGAATAAATCCTAGGGTCATTTTCCAGTTGATGTTTCTATTTAGAAATTTCTTTTAAATTCGTTATAGTTTTGGTGTTTTTCGAAAACCCTATATGATTCTCATTGGCTTTGAGGGACGGCACATTTTTTTACAAAGGTGGTCCTGGCTTCTTCACCGCAGAATCCTCCGGGGTAGAAATTAATTTGTTGTGAAAATTCTCGCAAAAGTAAAAATTTGACCGCAAGAGTAAATTGCCGGCTATTAATCTGCCATAACTGCCCCGGATTTCTGTATGGGGTGCGAACATCAAATATGGTTCGCTGGACGTGATGGCTGATTAAGCTCCCTCCAATGAGGTGGGCGTTGATAGCCACGAAAAATTCAATGAATTAAGACTAGAATAACCAAAAGACGTACATGTCCGAAATACTAATTCGCCTTCGGGAAAAAAATGGAAACTGCAGTGCAGCAAGGGTTTAAGAAAAAGCGTCTTCGGGTTGATGCGAACGATTTGTTCACCACACCCTTGGCTGCCATGATTGCACGGATGCGAAATTAGAATGATTTTTTAAAATTTCATTATAGCAGGCAAGCACATTAAAATGGCGGAAAATTATAGGTCTGGAAATGCATTTTTTTTCTCCAGATGAACCTCCCTATAGGCGCAACTAATGGACGCAATCCTGTTATTCGGTGGGCAAAATTTCATTACTTTTCATTGACCCGAGCCACAATTTTGATTTGTTTTGAAATAAAAGTGAAGAACAATCTTTTTAGACGCTATCTTACCCATATATTACCCTCGTTTGCTGGGTTAAAATTTTGAATTATGCGGCATTCCAACTGAGGACTTGTTGATTTAGAGGGCTCTGAAGGTGTTCAGTAATGTCACGTATAAGCAAGGTCCGAAAAAATGTTCCAAAATAAGTGCATTTTGACAAACCTTCAACGGTGAGTGTAGGTATTGCGAAGTTTGAACTATCAGGTTTTTGTCCTTCTCCTATTTTTGTATGTCTTGGTCATGCATAAAACGTGGTAGATCTCTCAGAACATGCCTAGCTCTGGCCTTACATTTAGAACTTGCCAGTGAATATTTTACATTTTAATTTAAGTGTTGGAAATGCTGACTGAAAGCGTGAAAGCAAACTTGAAATAAAAAAAACAACAACATTAATAGTTATCGTATGTTCGCGACTACGACTCATTCGCGTTTAATCAAAATAATCAAATAAACCTGCATAACATGTGCAAATATTGACCTGTTTTATGAATGCACAAATATAGCCGGGGCATTGCTTCAGAATGCGTGGTGGGAAAAGTGAATTTTACAATGTTGTTTGAGTGGAAAGGTATACGGGTCAATGCTTGCTGGACAAGACTCCCTGCATAGTTCTCGCTGTTTTGGTGATGACTGATGGTGACCCCTAAAACTGATCGATGCGGAATTTTCAGTTCGTTTCGTTCGAAGTATTCTCATCAAATACTGATTACAATTGTCATGTACTTTAATATCTTATAAACAGTTGTAATTATTTGTCTAGTACAATGAAAAGAACGCATATTTTGTTAGAAATGAAAATATGCTCTAATGAAAATGCAATTAATTGTGCAAAGTTACAGAAAAGTTAAACTTTTAAAAATGCGTCTTTCAACGCATGTATTTGACAGGAAATGAAATTGCAACTGCATGACAACATATTTAAATTTTGGCGTAGGAAGTTGAAGCGACAAGTTAAAGGAAACCCGCGTTTGAAGTTTTTTTTGTATTGTGTACAGTTTAATCAATTAATTAATTGTTGTCAAAGCTGATTTTATAGATGTAAGCCAATTTGTTTACCATATAAGGGCTGCAACATGCTAATTAAACAACGAGAAATTAGGTTACTTTTTATGTTTAGAGATCTGGAGGTGGGTTTACAAATATATATATTGTCTTTCACACCTGTACGCACGAAGAAACTCACTAATCGTGGCGTGAAATATACAATTGCTTGTCCAATCTTTTCAGTTTGTTTGTTTGTATTTTTTCTAATAAGTTGAAAAGGCTCTATTTGAAATTAAGACAATTTTATAAAATATTATGTCAAGGACGAATCTTTAGCATATTGTTTCTTAAAATGCAAAGAAGTAAACACAATCATCGGTGCTTTTTGGCTAAAATTTTGCAAGAAAAATAACCCAAAATCTTTTCTTGGAAACTTCAAATATTACTTTAAGTTAAGAGATCTTTTTATTTTAAAACGGTTTATTTACCTAAATAAGCTATTTTCTATTCACTAAATTCATTAACCTTGAATAGGGACTGGTTTTAATCAAGCACATATTCCACCATTCCATCATTTAGGCAAACGCTTTCTTGCATTGTCCA
Source organism: Megaphyllum sjaelandicum (assembly GCA_034698745.1). Classification (NCBI taxonomy): domain Eukaryota; kingdom Metazoa; phylum Arthropoda; class Diplopoda; order Julida; family Julidae; genus Megaphyllum; species Megaphyllum sjaelandicum. Next base: position 2,943 of record JAQGBX010006789.1, read on the forward strand.
AAATGTACTACCAATACCAAAAGTTCCGTCTAAAGTACTGTAATTATTATTTTTGAAGTTTGCTTGTCTCTTTTTTCACATATTGATTCATACGATTGCGTTACAACGACCTACATACATTATGTCCTCAAATATTTACCAGATTTTCCTTAACGACGTTCACAATTGTTTGTTAACTTCTCTTATGAAACCAAATATACATTACATTACATGTTTGCCTATGCAAATACATTACACTGCACTGCAGAAGAAATAACTTCTATTGACCTAACTACTTGTATATGTATGCCAACGCTGCACATGTTATAAGTGCACATGTCTAATCGACATCATTTTAAGTTACCCACTTCTAGATTATTTTCATCTTCATATTATCAATTTAATTTCTCGTGCTGGAGTATTTTAATGTTGTCCTTAGTTTTGTTTGTTTCTATTTTCTGTAGTAGTGTTCTGCGCATTCCTACCAAATGTTTAAACTTGCAATAACGGCAATGGCCGCGGTTCGTTATAAAAACAGTTTGTTTTTAATTGCTTAAACCAAAACATGATTCAAACGGGTTGAACATTTATTTTTTAGTTTAGGATACACTTATTATATACAGTATGTCGTGCGTTCCTATTAATCGCATGTATAGAGCGGCTTAAAGGACAGAAAATAAACTTATTAATCCATTTAAAAAAATCTTTACAACTTTTAACAACGACTAAACACTCCAAATATTTTACGATTATGAAAGAAAATGTTTGTTGACCCGTGTATAGACCTTATCTCCGTAAATATTTCGTTGTAGGAGGCCAACGGCAAATATTGCAACTCAAGAGTTGTTTATTCGAAATATTGCGTTAGAATTCATTGTCTATGAATGTGCTTGAAACTGGTCGTATGGCTTAATTGGAAGACATCTTATCATTTTGAGGGCCGACATATTTCGTTTAAAAAATGTTTTAATTGGGTCATTTGCTGAAAAATAGCGCGTGGAATCTTTATAAATACAGTTTATAAAAAGGTTAGGTAAAAAATGTAGTATAAATACAAAGCAGCTTCTAGAAGAATCCATTGTAACTGGATTGCCCCCACCGATTTAGTTTTTTTTAAATATCATAAGAATATTTTGCATAACTGTACTTATTTTAATCAAATTAACTTATAATTCTATCATGTTTTCAAGACCCCTTGTTTATTTTGAACATTTCGTAGTATTGCCCTGAAATTGTTTGACACATTTGTTATTTGTTTAAACGTGATATATTTGAAATCAAGGAGCAGGCTACATTGTATGCAATCATAAAATACTCCATTTTGAATGAAGATTTGATTTGTGTGGCGTGACATTGATAATTGCGATTGTATTATCCGATTACAATGAGATAACGCTAAGCTTTACTTAAAATTATTTTGTATGTGATCAAAGAACAGGTTTCATTCTATGCATTTTAAACTATGACATCATACTGGGATGACAATCTTAAATGTTAATAATACACCGTAAAACCACTACAGTACTTCAAATGTTGGATTAATTTTTGCATGGTGACTATTGACATCAAGGTGAATGTTACTGAATTGATATGGTAGTGATTTTTTTTAATTTCACCCTGTGATCGCGAGATTATGAGCTGTTCTTAATTGTTCAGAGCAATACAGCTTGAAGCAATTTTAATACAAAATAGCGGATTGAATATATTTAAATTTATTATTGTACATTGTACAGCGGTATATGACATCTATATCAGATTTCACATGTTGTTTGATGTCACATTTGAAAATGTTACTGGTGCTTAATGGTGCATCAATGAATAAAAGTCCTATATTCTCAGAAATAGAATTATTATGGAAATTTCTTCCAACAGCCAATGTGCTACTTTTAAAATTGCATTTATTATTCAATCTTAAGGGCATTTGAAACCGGATCATCCTTTGATACGAGTAGCACTTGTGCAGGAACATGCATGGCCTCGTCAAATATTTAGTTCAATTATGTCCAAAAATGTTTCCTTTTAGGAGACATTAACGGATGATAATTGATAGCATTTGCTGTAGAATCCATCATCACTGAAGGTAACTGGAAATCTAAGCAACAGTGTTCCTGGAAAATGCAAGGAGGATTGATCGACAACTGAACCACAAAGTCAACCTGGATTCTTTTCATTTAATTGTTATCTTGAACCTTTTTTGTTGTTGATGCAAATGGCGGAATAAGGCAGGCTATACATAATTTATGCGAGTTCTAGCCGACAGAAGAAATCCACGAACAATGCATAATATTGAAAACGAATTTCTAACAGAGTGACTGGCATTCATGAGAATTAGGCGCATTGATTTCTACTTTTGCAGTTCTGTTATCAAATGTTTTCCAGATGGTAACAGTTGTCCAAATGAAGTGAAAGCCATGGTCATCGCTCGCAATAATCTTGTTTAGCATCGTAAATCACCTTCTAAGGTTAGTAAATACTGCGTCTCGCGGATTACCTTGATGCACACTCCAACAAGCCAATAAAATGAATTTAGCAAATTAAGCAGATTTGTAGCATTGGAATTGGAGCGATTTGAGAAGGTAAACCGAGACCCAGGCTTTCTTGAAATGTCTATAACAAAACATCGAGTGATCTGCCCTGTTTAATATACCGGTACAAAGCTCGCAAGTTGAGTACCTGTATATTTTTTCACAACATGAAATAAGTTCATGGCATTTGGCCGAACGACAATGTTGCGACTATTTTATATTTAGTCACCAACCAGTTACAATTAACGGACTTCTGTAAGAGTTGGGGAAAACCTTTTTCACGTAATCCAAATAATCCTACACGCTCAGAAATTCACGAATTGCACGTTCGACAACCGTGTCATTTCGGCATGTTTGGCAAGTGAGAAATGGAACCAAAAAAACTTCTAACTTTGAAAATCTCAGTTTTAAATTCTGCGTGGGAATAACGAAATGTGCTGCATGTTTATGGCTTTCATCACATACCGTTTTACTTGGAAAAAACGTAAACGTTAGTGGAATTCACAAATGCTCGTTTCTTAACCTAAATGAGCAACCTTTATAACTTCATTTCAAGAAATGAGATCTGAGTGCGTATCACGACAAAACGTTTTAGTAACAGATTTTCACATGATCCGAATAAGACTCCTTAGAACTCCCAAGCACTTTATGTATCAGATGCTGACATTCGACTAGCCGTTGGCAAACAAAAACAAAGAGACAGTCGTGTGAAGATTTATAACCGATTAATGGGATTAAGGACATAGTTAACCGGCACAGTTTTGTTTTCTCGGTTCTGTCGCACGTAGCCATCTCTGCACTAGCCGAATTCTATATCAAGTTAAGCAGGATTTAATTGTGTCTTAAGTATTCTACTAATAAATTACGAATGACATGACGGTTGAATATATGCATTTTTCTAGGCTTAAAGTTAGGTGTTGACAGTAATTCTCGGAATGATCGCAAGTTTTTCTGGAGAAACGTCAGTTCAAGTTTTCCATTAAAAACAGTTACTCAACACAGGGTAAATAAGACGTTACGTGATGACACGCACAATAGTGTATTATTAATCTTTAGGCGTATGTGCGTGGACTGGGAAGAACAGAATAAGGGCGTTAGTTATTGTTCGCTAATGACCAAAATTCTACGACAACAAAAGAAGACGAACATACAGTACATTATATTGTGAACCCAAGCCCACTAACCCAAGTTCTAACTACGGTATATAGAGTTTGCGTTCTTGATGGGTTGCGCAATTGTAGATGCATTTTTTCAATTTTGAAACTTTTCCATTTTTGCGAGGTTTTGTAAAGCAGCGAATGCAAAATTAAATCCAGTCAAAGGTATTCTTTAGTAAAAATTAAATTTTGGTGCAGGAATTTTGGAAAACATAGTTTGCGAAACTACATACTTGATAACTGTTGTGAAGATTCCACTCATTAAAAAAAGTAAATAAAATATATCTGAGATTTTTTGACAATGAGAATAACGAAAATAACAATGCAATCCTTTTTATTTCGAATTTATGCATATCATTCCATGACATAGTTTTCACATTTTGACCCGTACATTTTCACGCCATTTCCCACCACCCCCTAAAAAAAAGAAGTGCAAATTAAACTAAATCAAATTTTGCGAAGGTCGCTTTTTGTGTATGTTATTCGAAAAAACGCTTCGGAGGATGTTCGTGGAAAATTCACTGCGTAATTTAATACGCTTTGTTTGAGTTTCTTTTTATCATTTTTTTAACGTCGATGAATAATTTACTTTCATTAATTTCTATTATTTGTTCATTTTCGCGCATGCATTTCAAGGCAACGAGTTTTCCGCTTTTTTTAGGTTGATTTCGAAACTGACCATGGACAAATACAATAAGAATTATACACCAGGGGGAATGACACTATCCCTATATGTTTATCTAATTTGTTTCACAACTGGCAAGTATGACATCATTGTCAGGGTACCGACAAAATGCTGACACTCACATTCAACGCCATCTAAATCATGTTTAATCCAATTGGAGATGACGTCAAGAAACAGCGATTAGTTACAAATCTGTACTCTAGAACGGTCTGACACCCATGTTGGGCACAACCGGGCAATTGTTCCATGGATGATGGGTCTTAGTCAGCGAGTCCGCAGTGTTGTCACTCTTAATTTCCTTGACTTTTTGCCATTTTAATATTTCAGTTCTATTGGAAACGAATACGTTACTTGTTTCCTGCCCTAGATAGCCGCCAAAACTACGCATTTCAATGAATAATATACCAAAGGGGCGTTGTAGGACGAGGCATACGCACCAGGGTATGACTTGGCCACGCTTTGCGCCAGAAAGGTAAACATTATAATTTCTTCGTGATGGTGAGCTATGTTTTATTTATCCGACGGATGGGTGATTACCTCCATTCGGCGCACCCGGATGCATATTGGCATTTTCAATGCCATTTAGCGAATTACCCCGGAAAATCATTATGTTTAAAGGCATTTACGAATCCCGATGAATTGAACAAAACACTGCATTAATCGCCGTGATAACGTTAAATGCGTGAGATGCTGCTTCTACAGCATTCTTGATACACGTCATTGTGGAGATTGTTTGTGCATAAGCGAGTATCGAAAAATCCTCTTTGTTGAAGCGGATCCTAAAGTCTAAGTTTGCGATGTTCTTGTCATTAAAACATCCCAGTCCATGGCCGAGTGAAACTATTTGATAAACGAAAAAGAACTGGTATATTTTTGCAAAAATTCACACATGCTGCAAATGTTTAAACGAGTATGTGAAACTGTTTAAAACAGTTATTATGAAAACTTATAGAATTATTCAAAGCAGAATGCTTAGAAATGATAGGAACGCCCAAGGTTATTTTATACCCTTGATTCACTAAGTATAAGTTATTGCCGAATTTGTGTACAATGAACAGAAGCTTACAGAACAAGATATTCGTGTTGTTTCTCTAAAACAGTGGTTCCCAAACATTTATTGGACTACTGCCCCATTTTAGAGCAAATATTTCATCGTTGCCCCCCTCTTAGAGCAAATATTTCATTATTGCACCATCCTTTCAGCATATTTCTTCGCAAGTGCCTCACTTCCATAAAATCAGTTAGAATGATAAACTGTAAATTAAATTTTAATAAAACCTATTAGAATTGAAGCATTTATTTCATACTAAAAATATAATTGTACAAAAGGATCAATATCTATGCTTAGAGAAGGTGTTGCTCCCCCACCCCCATTACCTCTTTACTTATCACTGATCTGTTTTGCCCAATTTGGGAATCACTGCTAAAAGCACAATCGAATAGTTTACTGATTTGGCCATTCGTTGTCGAAATACTGCAAAATACGGAATGATTTTAAAGCAATATGACAGAACTTGTTGTCAATGCAAATTGTCATGCTCAACTCAGAATTTGGAATTACACAACATGATTGGAGGAATTATTAATGAGTGTCCGTCATGGAAAATTTTCTCCAGAAAAGAACAAAAAAATAGTATTATCCTAAATTTCACCATTATACACAGATGTTTTATGTTTTAAGTAAAATTGTGTCATATACACAGGAAGAACCTGTTTAAGATTTAACATTCAAGCATGCAATATGACGGAAAGTGGTTCACTTCTCTTATTTTAATATTAATGAGAAATTTGATATTGTATAGGGTTTAATTAAAAAAGCGTTTCACCCCTTCAGTCGTTTACCCCAAAAAACCCGCACGACTAAGCAGAAAAAAGTAGTTTCTTGTTGGCAAATGAAGTCATTGGGCTGCAGGTTTTCTCGAAATTCAAAGTAAAAAACCGCCTTCTATTCTTAAAAACGTTTTAGGTGAACTTAGGTGGCCTCATATTAATAGCCAATAAATAAGAAAGAAAAAAATACAAACCGAGGTGCATTTTACAACGGTCATTGAAGTTATTACTTCATTATTTGCATATAACATCATGCATGTTAAAATATCACAGATCATCAGACCATCGTGTTTGTCTTGGATTGAGACATCTCTACCAACGTTAGAGAGCACCATTTCCTCGGTTGAAATGTGGTGAATTTACGATCACATCAACAGCATAGAAGGGGATACATGATTGAGAAATCCAGTTTCACACGAGGATGTCACGTTTTCTAGTGTAAAAGAAATGCCTAACACGTATTTTCCTCCAACCCTGTCCGTTATGATAAGTTGTGAAAATGCATCGTAATAGGTTATTAAGATTTAAACAAAGTGCAGCTTAGTTTCGGTCAGGCGAAGAGAAACTACGGGTGGTCAAACTAGATTGTATAACTTTGTGCCATAATTGTAATTGGTAGATGAACACGGCTAATTTCAACAGCAGATAGCACATTTTCCTGCTTTATCTGTTTGTTAGATCTTGAAGTGTCTATACTAGTCAAACAATGGCTCGTCATTACGTGACGCCATCAGTGCAGATTCACCACATCATGATCAGAGAGCGTTGAATGATGTCAGCCATGCACATCCTCTTTGGAGAATTTGATGCGTATTCACATTTTCCTTTAAATCTACTTGTACAAGCTGACGTATTTACTATTCCCTTTTCTGCAGTAGTAGCAATATGTTTATTCCATCAATTATACAATGAAGTCTTCATTGGGTAAAACTTGGGTTCTGCCATCCCATAGATTTGAGTGGGTGATGTACAACTAAGAAATGGGATTCAACGGGATCCACTGGTGCACTGGACAATCAATCTACGGATTGAAGTCTTTACTATAGTATACAGATCTTCCAACGGCAATTAACTAATCAATTAAGGCGGGTACACACCAAGGAAACTTGAACTGAATCTTGGTTTCCGAAAGTGGAATGTAAGTTTCCGAGTTACGTTAACTGAGTTTCAGTTTTGGGAACAAAACTTCGTTAGTTTCCTTGGGGTGTATCAATCTATAGATTTGGTGAAACTTAACTAGAAATGGCACAGCAAATGACTATTCGCTGTAATTTGCAAGTACAATTGCGTAGTAAAGATATGTAATTTTTCGTCGCATTGAAATGACCCCCAATATCTTTCGTTGAAATTTTCTCCGAAAATAATTTTTGGCCGCGTTTGACATGTTTACTTTTTCTTGTAACATCAAAGCACTCTTTGATGAGGAGACATGGGCTAAAACTAAACGATTAGCGAATCAACTTCTTTCATTTCTTTTCCAAATAAGTTGCGCGACTGGCTATTGCGTAACTGGTCCGTGTCTCAGGATGGAACGTTTCAGAGAAACGTTGATGAGGGACTGCTTTGCCAATGCCGTGCCTGGAGGACTGGTTCAGAAATGGGATGTTTGTTCCACTAAGCACCTGTTGGTCTCGTCTTATCCATTTTTGATCCACGAACATATCCGATGACTCACGCGCAACCCCAGTCACCCTCCGATCTCACGCGCAGAGTTAATGGATCGCTCGAAATCACACACGGTCATCGCAACGGCCGATGGGTAGCCAAAGGGTTGGATGACCAATGCTTTCCCTCATCGAGCAGGTGTGCGTCCCCCCCTCCAGATCCCTCGACCCCCTGGTAAAGGGTTGAAATTCTTGCTGCATGGCTAACGTGGCCGGTTTCCAGAGCTGCGATAGGGATCTCTGATCCACCCCGCATCCCTACCCACGGGGCTTTTATTGTTCGCGGGAAATAATTGATCGGAATCGAGGGGCCCTTGGTCAGCTTTCGCGGAACACACATTCGGAGCCTAAGGTGGATGCATTTCGTCGTGTTTTCGTCGTTCTTCGCACGCGTGGGGTCACCAACCTGGCCACGGTTGCAAAGGGCCGCCTTTCTAATGGCTAGGGAAACGATATTAATCGACATCGTAGGCACAGTGCGTGCAGGGTCACTAACCCAAGAAATCGTAAATTATCGAAAGCGTACGTTGAGTTCCATGCGATGTCCACCGTCAGTGCCTCGTACTTTAAACGGTGGCCAAATTATGCCGCACCCGCATTCTCACCATGAAAACGTTGATCTCGTCTGGCTCTCCATGTTCGGAGTTCTGCTCTCATCTGGGTTTCATCGCACATATCGGAGCTCCGAGGTAGCGATTCCTGTAATTAAGGACTGTGGGATGGAATGACCCCCTCGAATGCATCGGAAGTCCTCGTTGGAGCTGGTTGAGGGAGATACTGTCTGTATATGCATTGCGCGAGCCTCTTGCAGTATAGCCCTAATTCAATTTGGTCCACCGCATGCGTCGTGACCCCTGCCACGGAGCGATTTATATTTCAGCGAAAAATCGATGCAATTCTGTAATTCCAAACTCTTGTCGTCACTTAACGCGAGGTGGCGCACCATGAATACTCGACAAGACTTAGCATCAACTTGCGCTTGAAAGTACAAGTATAATACAAACTTCCAATTTGGAATTGGGAATTGCTGAGAAATGTGCAGTGCGTGTATATACGTATCGCACCACCGCTTAAGAAATGCTACAAATAAAAAAATTGTCAATTTCTGGATTGAAATGGTATTTCCGGTTTCAGTGAAATGAGTTTTGTATTGCAAAAAAGCGAACCATCTTTTAGATTATACCATGCATAGTTTCGGTTAAATTGCAGCATAATATTCAATGATTGCATGTTTTAACTACAGTAAAACCTGGAAAAGTGACCACCTGTTTATGTTGACCACTTTTTAGTGTATTGTTTTTTCTAGTGTACAT
>JAQGBX010006790.1:0-12094 GCA_034698745.1 Megaphyllum sjaelandicum
CAAACGTCAATTTTCTGAGGGGCAATCAATTTATGAATAGATGTACACGATCGTGACCAAAACACCTCAAAGGGTTAATTGTATGTAAACTTGATTGTATTTTTGATTTTCTTAAATTGTGCAGAATAAACTTGAAGAATGGCACATGGGTGCCGAAACGTCGTTTTCTAATTAAACGTTCTTAGTCGTGTATACTCCTTTATTAATATATTTTTTTTTAAAAAACATTTAAATGTATTTTCAAATAAATTTTTGAAATGCATTTCGTTTGCTTATAGTTTCGATTCTGATTCTCTTTAATTTTCCCGAGACTGTTATTCGCGAGTTGCCCTCGTCTAGCTGGCTTGACCATCTTCTATTTTCGGTGTCCGAAAATCTGTAGTCGCGCCCAAATGCCTCTTTGGTCGCCTTTTTGGTTTGTTTTTCGCCACTTTTGTCTTTTCCCGAAGGCTAATTGAATTAATGGAGTGGTCAACATGTCCGAATTAATGCGCTTTATCGACTCGGTGGCGCCACCGTCGACGTCATCGCGCATCCGGAAATAATAGAATTAAGAAGGAGTCGTAACTTCGTTATAAGGACAATTCGAGGATAACGAAGTTGGCACCAAGATGGCGTCGCTGCGACGAAAAGGACAAAGAAGTGCACTTGAATTATGACATGCTAGGTGTTATGTACATGCATGCATGTGAATGTCTGATCGGCTTATGATTATTTTAAGTTTATTTAGTTTTTATTATATATCATTAGATTTTAAAACTATACAACTATCGAGGACAAATTTGCAAATTTTATATGAGTTCCCTAAGACAACTTGGCAAAATTTGCAACTTTTTCGAGGACAGATTTGCTTAATTTCCAATCTTTGAAGGTAAAATTGAAGGTAAAAAATCTTCAATTTTATCAAAATGAAATTTCTAACCCAGAACTATTTTAGTCGTCAAATTTAGCCATGATTGCCCACATCCAAAAAAAAGCTTCAGAAATATATCTTTAGAAATGTATTATTGTAATAATAAATGTTTTTTTGAATACATTTTTTAAAAAACAAATGTATTTGTAGCTTTAAAATACATTTTAAAAGTTAATCAAAATATGTATAGATTGGAACAATCCAAGTTATTTTAAAAATATATTTTAAAATGTATGCAAAATATATGTTTAAATGCATTTTCAAAACCATTTAAAAGATATTTTCAATAAATTATATTTTACAAAACATATAAAGAAATGGAATTTTTTTTAAATATTATTGTAAAAAAAATGTATTGTTATTGTATCACGAGGTATTTTTATTTCGATGTGGATGAACATTGGCTAATCTTATAATTTCAGAAGTAATTTTTTAATCAATGTTTAGAAAAACAGTAGCTGCAAACCACGGATTTATTAATTTATAGGCCATATTTTTATGTAATTTTTATGTAGTTTACGATTTGCATCCTCGTAGTTTGATGCGAACTCAACTGTCCAAATGGCCACATTCACGAATCTCAAGTAAAAAATCGAGTACTCATTAAAATCATTTGGAAAAGAAATTTCGTAATATTAAAAAATTCACTTTGTTTCAACATGTTTTTATTTGAAAATGTCTTTATGCTTCTGAAAAGTTATTATTATTTTTAATTTGAATGCAATAAAATGTATTCAAATATGAAATTTAAATTATTAAAATTTAATCTAAAATTAATTAAAATCTTCGTGTTTCAACATTTGGCGAATTTGAAAATTCACTTACAATTCAGACAATTTGTGATTTTTCATTTTGAATTGCATTTTATGATAAATCCTTAACTTCAAAATGCATTACAAATATATTTCTTTTACAATGTGTATTTTGAATAAACTCGGCAATTTTCGGAAAAGCTCGGAAAAATTCGATACTCGGCCATTTATTGATAAACACGTCAATTTTTGACAAACATGGTAATTTTCGTTAATTCGGCAATTTTCGATAAACTCGGCAATTTTCGACAAAAACTCAGCAATTTATGGAAAAGCTCAGCAATTTTTGATAAACTCTGCAATTTTCGATAAAAACTCCGCAATTTATAAATAAGTTCGGCAATTTTCGACAAAAACTCAGCAATTTATGTAAAAGCTCAGAAATTTTCGATGAACTCAGCAATTTATTGGTAAACTCTGCAATTTTTGACAAACTCAGTAATTTTTATACAAACTCGACAATTTTCGATAAACATTAAACAAAAATTAATGCAATTACTGTATTTCCACGGAAAAAATGTTTACGAGATTCTCACATAGGTGCCAAAAAGTAACGGTAATTGACTGTCAGTGATGCTACAAGAAGCAATCCCATGGACAGATCGGACCACGGTCATCCTAAGGCCCGGTGTACTGTCCAGCCCAGCACTTATCTGGATTTTCTGGACTGCAGATCTTCCATTGGTGGTAAGCGTCGCCTTCCTTGCAATCTCCGGCTGTGAGATACTTGCCCACCAAGCACCTGTTGGTGTCTTCGTTGATCAAGTACAGGCGCGACTTGAACCAGGTCAAACGCCACAAATGAGCCGAGTCCTTGCACCAGTTGGGCTGAATGTTAGTGACTACGTGCATATTAGCATCTCCAAGATTTCCCACGCAGCGACCGTTGTGGAACTTGATGACCACTCCTCCGAAGTCTCCTTGGGGGACCAACTGCAAGAGTTGGTTCTTGTCTTTGCCGTCACATTTGGCGCTGGCGACATTCACCTCGTTTTGCAGCTGAAGGCACATTTCGTCATTGCTGCTCTTCAGCAGCACCTTGGCCTTCTCGCTCTGGTATTCGCGTATGGGAATGCCAACGTTCTTCTCCACTTCCAAAAACATCTGCATAATGCCGGTGGCACCGGCTTTGGCATCACTAAATTTAAGAGGCTTGGGGTAAAAACGTGCTAATAATGAAAATGCTTCGATGATGATGAAATCTACGACAGCCGCCTCGGTTCTCAGGACGAAGCCACCAAGAAGTGCCACGGTGACGGTCAGAAAAATGTTCTCTGATATGAGGCGCATTTTCGTATTAGATCAGGATGAGCGATTCTGGAAATAAGATAAGAAACATTAATGAGGATGAGCAACTCTAGAAACTGAAATAGATTAGAATGACTTTGGTATGGTAACAGGATGAGCAACTCTGGAACTGGATATAGGAAGAACGATTTTGTTATTGCAACAAGATGAGTAACCTTGAAATTGGAAGTTGGATGAGCAACTATGGAACTTTAAATAGGTTAAGCAACTCTGGAACTGAAAATAGATTGTGCAATTCTGGAACGGGAAATAGGTTGAGCAACTCTGGAACGGGAAATGGGATGAGCAACTCTGGAACGGGAAATGGGATGAGCAACTCTGGAACTGGAAATAGGTTGAGCAACTCTGGAACGGGAAATCGGATGAGCAACTCTTGAACTGGAAATAAGATGAGCAATTCTGGAACTAAAAATAAGTGGAACGATTTTGGTATTGAAACAGGATGAGCAACCTTTGAACTTGAAGGAGGATGAAGTTTTCAGTGACTGACAGCAGGATGAGCCACTTTGGAATTGGAAATAGGATAAGCAATTAAGGAACTGAAAATAAGTAGAACGATTTTAGTATTGGAACAAGATGAGTAACCTTTGAACTTGCAGGAGGATGGAGTTTTCAGGGACTGACTGCAGGATGAGCAACTCTGGAATTGGAAATAGAATGAGTAATTCTAGAACTGAAAATAAGTTGAACGATTTTGATATTGAAACAGGATGAGCAACTCTGGAATTGGAAATAGGACGAGCAATTCTGGAACTGAAAATAAGTTGGAAGATTTTGGTATTGTAACAAGATGAGTAATTTTTGAACTTGAAGTAGGATGGAGTTTTCAGTGACTGACTGCAGGATGAGCAACTCTGGAATTGGAAATAGGATGAGCAATTCTAGAACTGAAAATAAGTGGAACGCTTTTGGTATTGAAACAAGATAAGTAACCTTTGAACTTGAAGTAGGATGAAGTTTTTAGTGATTGACAGCAGGCTGAGCAGCTCTGGCACTAAAATTTGAAGCAGAAGCAGCGACTATGACGAACGTGAGCTGATGGTGCTGAACGATACTTTGTTTCTGCATCTGGTTTTATAACCAAGTTTGTTGTAGAAAACAAATAACCCATAAAGTGTTCTGAGGACGATTGGCGAAAATCAACAGAAACAGGTGCGGATGTTATGCGCCAATGGGAGGGAAGGGGAGGGGCTAGAATGAATCTTGCTTACTGTATTATTACGTCCAACCAAAAGCATTTATTAATCCAAAATTATCCAAAACAAAGACCCAAATTTCTAAAAGGGCATACCCTTTGCCGGTTTGCCCTCATCTAAATGAAATTAAATTTGCTTATCTGAAATATATATTAAATGTATTAAAAAAAGTGTTACAAAATGTAAAGTATTAATAAATTTATTACAAAAGTATATTTTGATAGAAATACATTGAAATTTGTTTTTTCGATACGTTTCTTAAAATTTATTTTGTATGGTAATTTATGCTGAGGAAATTATGTATTTTTAAAGAAAAATTTCCTCAGAATCATCCTTGCAAATATGTTTCCATCACGCATTGTGCAAATTTAATAATAAAACCTCGTCGCATATAAATTTTGTGCAATGCATTTGAAATATATATACATAAAATTTCAAAAAAAATGTTTGAAAAATCTTTCTAACCATCAAAAATTTGCAATATTATCGAGAAATTCACAAAATGTTTTAGAATTTGCAAGACTGTCAAAAAATTTGCTATATTGTCAAGATATTCGCAAAATTATCGAAAAATTCAAAAATGTTGGAAATTTTGCAAAACTGTAGGAAAATTTGAAACATTTTCGAAATATTTGCAAAATTATGATAAAATTTACAAATTGTAAAAAAATTCAAAAAATGTTCGACTAATCTTCCTAACCGCCGAAAATCTACAATATTATCAAAAAATTCACAAGATGTTGGAAAATTGGCAAGACTGTCAAAAAATTTGCCACATTGTCGAAATATTCGCAAACTTACCGAAAAATTCATAAAATGTTTGAAAATTTGCAAAATTCTTGAAATATTTGCAAAATTGTGATAAAATATACATAATTGTCCAAAAGTTAACAAAATGTTTGAAAAGTTTTCCTAACCGTCGAAAATTTGCGATATTATCGAGAAATTCAAAAAATGTTGGAAAATTCGTAAAACTGTCCAGTAATTAACCATACTGTCAAAATATTCGCAAAATTATCAAAAAATTAAAAAGTTTGGAAATTTTGCAAAACTGTCGGAAAATTTGCAACATTTTGCAACAATTTGCAAAATATTCGCAAAATTATCAAAAAATTAAAAAAAAGTTTGGAAATTTTGCAAAACTGTCGGAAAATTTGCAACATTTTCTAAATATTTGAAAAATTGTGATAAAATTTAGAAATTGTCAAAAAATTCAGAAATCTTCTTAACCGTCAAAAATCTGCAATATTATCGAAAACTTCACAAAATGTTGTAAATTGGCATGACTGTCAAAAAATTTGCCACATTGTCGAAATATTCGCAAACGTACCGAAAAATTCACAAAATGTTTGAAAATTTTCAAAATTATTGAAATATTTGCGAAATTGTGATGAAGTATACATAATTGTCCACAAGTTAACGAAATGTTTTAAAATTTTTTCTAGCCGTCGAAAATTTGTAATACAAGTATTATCGAGAAATTCACAAAATGTTGGAAAATTCGTAAAACTATCCAGTAATTTGCCATATTGTCGAAATATTTGCATAATTATCAAAAATTCACAAAATGTTGAAAATTTTGCAAAACTGTCGACAAATTTGCAATATTTGAAAAATATTAACAAAATTGTAACTAAAATTTACAAATCGTCAAAAAAATTCACAAAATTGTCGAAAATTTACAAACTGTCAGCAAATCTGCCAAACTGTAAAAATGTCCAAAACAGTCTAAAATTCGAAAAAAAGACTGTTAATTTTCATTCATAGTCATGATTGCAAATTTTCTTCGTCTAATTCAGTACTTGATTCAGACCCACCTAGTAATGCTAAATTTTGATTTCGGATTATCGACCAAATAAGTTTATGTTAATTTAAAAATGATTATAGAACACCCAGACCTGGAAAACCTATAAGCGTTGAATTTGTTATAATCCTCAAATTGTCACATCGGCCCACTCGCAGAGTAAATTTCGACAGATGTTCAACTTCAGCTCAGAAGCCAGAATAATATTGGTCGTATTTGCGCAATTTGGACAGCTCGCATCAAACTAATAGGATGCAACCTGCGTTTGCTCGAGCAGCAGAGAGATATTTGCTGCAAACCGTATGTTGTACACCTGATGCAATATATAGGAAGGTGGATTATATAAAAATATGACTTATAGTTTGCTAACCGTGACCTAATTTTGTGAAAACGGTAGTTTGGACAGGTTGCATCGAGCTTCGCAGATACGCAACCAACGTGCACTTGGCCACACGCGAGATGCTTATACCAATTATTAAGTCCTCGGTTTGCAGCTGCTGTTTTTCTGAACATTGATCGAAAATTACAGCAGAAATTATAGGATGATCCAGTCTTAAATCGTGGATAAAATAGACGACTAAAATAGTCTACGGTAGGGTTCCCCCCAAAAAATTTTATTGTCAACTTTTAATGACAATTTTAAAAATTAACAGAAAAAAAAATTGCAAAAATTAAAAAAAAAATTGCATAAAAATATTTTGAAAATTTGACAATTCTGTATTCGGAAATTGTTGAAAATATATATGTACTTGTAAAAAAACAGCGAAATTTTTTAAAATTGTACTCTGCAAAAAAGTGGAGAATTTTGCAAATTTCTACTCGGATAATGGGAACTCGAAAACATGACTGCGTTGAATTTCCCTGACTTTTTCAAAATAAGCATTCTTCCCCGAGCTCTCCCTAACTTTTCCAGGTTTTCCAGAGCTAGAGGTACCCTGATTTATATACGTTTAACCATGAATTGGTTGTTTGTATGATGCGAATCTTGTAAATTTCAGATATTAGTCAATTTAATTAGCAAAAGCGAAGTTCAAAAAGAGTGCATGTGTCCATGTAGACATTTTTAATATACCCTTCCTCCCTTAGGTGGACAATGGTATACAAAACGAGACCCTTCTGCACCTTGGCTGTCTATGTAAATAATGAATTGCCCCCATGTTAAAAATTTACATATTTCTCAAAATGTACTTAATGAAAATTTTGAAAATTAATGTAAAATATTAAAAAATAAAAAATTAGACAATTTTGTGTTCCGAAAATGTATAACCTTCTTGGCAATGGGACAGACCATCGCCAAACCTTTGGCATGGTAATGGGATCGCCTCTTTCGCCAGTGATGACAAACCTGGTGATTGAAGACCTCGAATGTACTTGCCATGAGGCAATCACAGATCATACGGTGGTCTATCAGCGTTATGTTGATGACATCTTTACCATCATCAAACATGCATCGCACTGCTTTTGGTCCGTACCTTTCCTTGTCCAGACCCTTTACCCTTTCGGCCCTCCTTGGTACCGGGAGTTTTGTTCCATTCCAGTCAGTCCTGGACTTCCTTGGCACTGCGCGTCTTCTGGCAAGCTTGCAACCTTGTCCGTTCAGGCTGAGGCGCCCCGTAACTGCTAACTTAAGGCGTACCTATGGAACTGGTGCCCAGCCTTTTCCTTTGTTCCTTTAAGGCTTGCCCTTTGGGCTGCTTGTCCACTGTTTTCCCTATGTCTATACGGGCACATCCTCCTGCCCCCGCATGGACACTCTCTGGCCTGTGTTGCCCCCGGCGCCCTTAAGCTGCTATCACCAACCAACCAATCATCAAACACGACCAAGTTGATTTTCTAAGAAGACAGCTAGAGGCATACTACCTGAGACTCCGTTTCACTATTGACGAAGGAAACTCGTTTTCACTCGAGTCATCCAATAGGCATGAAGGAAAATGTGGTTGAGGCATTACTCAGACGAGCTCTCGATCTCACACCTAGGATGATGGGAGAAGAGATACATTGGTGGAACAGGCCATCGATTTACTCCAATGTAACAATTATCCGCAATTTTTCATTTATTTACTCCTGCAGAAACTGAAGGATAATATGACACCAGAGCTAAAAACTGGAAACACGGAACAGAAGATTGAGTTGGACTGCCCTACCACCAACGATGGTTTTAGCAAGCCAGAAGGATGGCCATCGACTCCAACATAAAAATCGCACCTAAATGTAACAGGATGGTTACTTCGATGGCAGCATCCAACTAAGATCTGACTTCTATGATAGAGCGCAGCAGCATAGTCTATCAGACCAGCTGTAGCCATTGCCGTGGAGTCTACTTAGCTCAAGCTTCAACGAAGCTCAAGATCCAGATGCACAAGCATCAAAGCCAGCATTAAGCATTATTTATTGCAGGATAAGAAAAACGCCATGGTAGTCCACACATCGTTGAATCCTGGACACTCGTTAAATTTATTAGAACTAAAGATCTTGACCATGAAAAGAGAATACCAAGACTGTCTCATCAAGAAAAACTTCCGAATTCTGAAGGAACGCAACACATTCAACTTGGCAAGAGATTTTGGTACGATCTCAAAATCTTGTGCCACGATAACGCAATGATGGTATGATGCTACCTCTACCGTTCAATGCACCTTTTGATTAGCATATTCACCCTCAAGCTGAATTAACTAGTTTAGTTTAGTTTAGTGATTGATCATTGCGCTGAAGCCTTATGGTGATTTACTGGTCTCAGAGAGAGACAGGTGGGTTATCCGCATGCATTATATTGTCGAACGTCTGTGGGGATCGAATGGCGGTAAGGCGAGCTCTGAAAGATTCGAGGGATGGGGCCTGAACAACCTTGCAAGGGAAGGTGTTTCAGGGTGGGATCGTGCGAGGGAAGAAAGAAAATTTAAAGAAATCGTGGTTAGGAGAGTATAGGCTAATTTTGAGGGGATGATCGCGATGGCCAGAGAAGTGAGGGTCTGGGAGAAAGTGGCTTTTGTATAGAATTGTGAGACAGTTAAAATGCTGAAGAGAAGGTGGAGCCTATGTTCTTCCCTTCGAACAGAGAGGGAGGGAAGTTTAAGATCGCTAAGAGTAGAGATCATGCAGGAGTCCCAGGAGTAACGGCCTGAGATTTGCCGAGCGGCTTGACGCTGTGGACGTTCCAATAAGTCCTGGAGGGATTTAGTGTGGGGGTCCCAAACAGCACTGGCATATTCAAGAAGCGGACGAACCAGCACTTTGTAGGCCATCAAGCGGCAGGAGGGACTGGCTTTTTTAGTACATGGTAGGTATAACCCAGGAGTCTGGAGGCTCTGGCCGTAACCTGGCTGATATGGGGTTGCCACGACCAGCGGTTGTCCAGGAGGACTTCAAGGGATTTAATGTGGGCGACCCTGGGAAGAACGGTCCCTTGGTGGGAGTAGGGGAAGGAGATTTGATTATCTAGTTGCTGGTGAGAGATGTTCATGACCGAGGACTTCGTGACATTGATGCCAAGATGCCATATGTCACACCAGGTCAGGAAGGAATCCAGGTCTTTCTGCAGAGATTCGCAGTCGATGAGAGAGAAGATGGCACGAAGAAAAGTGTTGTCATCGGCCTCAACTAAACCTCTACTAGACCTTAACTAAGCCCTCTTTGAAGCCAACTAATGCCCTGCCAATGGTGGGTAGCACAATTACCAGTTTGGTATCTAATCCGGATGATCCATCCAGTAGTTAAGTAGACAGTGACAGCCTGGACAGAAATCCGACCAGCAGTAATGTACTTATGACCATAAGAAATTATGGACGACGAGTCTGAGGACGCTTAGAACCAACTATGCCAACTGATGGCCAGTCATCGATGAGGAATAGAGTTCCCAGCACAGATGTGGCAACCAGCAGCCTTATAGACAGGACAATAATGGACCTAGACCCATCCAGCAATGACTTCCATGAAACAAGAAATCATTTCGTTACGATGCAAAATTAATGCTTTTACATGGTTAGCTCAGGGCTCATTTGTAAACTTTTTATGATTTTTCATAAAAAGACAATTTCGTATAGACAATTGCAAAATGGTCTGTACTTTTATATGGTAAAAAATTGCAAAATTTTCCGAGTACAAAACTACAACATTTTTCACGTTTTCCGAGTACAAAATTGCAATATTTACCACGTTTTTCGAGTACAAGATTGCAAAATTTACCAAGTTTTTCGAGTACAAAATTGCAAAATTTACCACGTTTTCCGAGTACAAAATTGCAAAATTTACCACGTTTTTCGAGTACAAGATTGCAAAATTTACCACTTTTTTCGAGTACAAAATTGCAAAATTTATTACGTTTTCCGAATAAACAATTGCAAAATTTACCAAGCTTTCCAAGTACAAAATTGCCAAATTTTCCACTTTTTACGAGTACAAAATTATAACATTTTCGACGTTTTCAGAGTGCAAATCTATCATTAGTCATGAAATTTTTTTTAAAACCTGGAAAAGTCAGGGAAAAATCCCATCACTTTGGCTGTTATTTTTTAATCAATATTCATAAAAAAAATCGGCTAGAAACCAAGGATGTATTAATTGGTGTAAGCATTTCGCAAGCTGTCTAAACTATACCACTTTCACGAAAATATTCGACTGTTGGCTAAACTATAAGTCATATTTTTATTCAATCCTCCTCCTTATTTATTGGATCTGGTGTATAATTGACTGTTTGTATATCAAATATCATCGGGCTGCTCAAGCACCCCCTGGTTTGCGTTCTCGTAGTTAAATGTGAGCTGTCAAAATGGCCACATTCATGAAACTCCCTGCAAGTGCAGCTAATATGATTCTGGCTTCTGTGTTGGATTTGAACACCTGTCACTGTTTACACTGCGAGTGGGCCAATGTTACAGTGTGAGGACAGTAACAAATTCCACGCTCGTATATAGCCTGACGCTCTTTCTTGCATCATCATATCCACCAGTACCATCACAGGCTGCTCTTCCTCAGTTCCAGAGTTGCTCATCAGCTAACCATCGTCACCGTTTCCAGTCATTGTTTCCAAGATCCCCAGGCATCATGTCCAAGATCATGCTGGCCATAGCCACTTTGCTGGTATTGTTTTTGCCCATCGAATCTTATTATTTTTATAATGCAGTACCACCACCGCCTCCAGCTTTCAAGGGCTATTACGCCAGCGCGTCCTCCACGTTGCAGATCTTCATGGAAGTGGAAAAGAACGTGGGAGTTCCGGTCATCGAGTACAACAGCGAGAAGGCCAGAGTTCTGCTGAAGAGTTGGGATTCCAAAAAATGCATGTCTCTAGCCGATAATGGCACGGTGGGAAGCGCCGAGTGCGATGGCAATGACAAGAACCAACTCTTAGAGTTGTATCACACGGGCGACAATGGCGGAGTGGTCATCCTTTCCAACAATGGACGTTGTCTCGGAGCCCTTGCGGACGACGGTCGATACGTCATCACCAACACCAAACCCAACTGGTGCGGCAATGCTGGTCACTACTGGCGATTGACGTGGCATGATAGCCACTTTTTCCTGCTTAACGGAGAGTCCAACAAATGTCTGAGCAAGTCACTCTACACTGGCAAGTGCACCTTAGACCGGTTCTACCATTGGGCAATCTGCAACCCCAAAAATCCAGAAAAGTGCTGGTACGGCCAGACTACCTTGACAAGCGGCTAAATAGCTAATTTGAAATAAAGTACATTTGCGATGCTTGTTGAAGTAACTTTAAATGTATTTAAATAAATATGGTTTATTGCACAATATGGTTTTAAATGCGTATCAGTTCCAGAATGTATTATGGATTATTCTAGCATTTTACAGTAAAACCTGGAAAATTGACCACCTTTGAATGGTGACCACCTGTTTATGTATTGTTTAGTGTATTACTTTTTCTAGTTTACATTTCCTTCATAAAAATTCTCCGTATATTGACCCGTGACCACCTGTCTATTGCGTACAGTGTTTAGTACGTGTTTTCTTTTTTGTCATTTTTAAAATGCCAATGTACCTTAAAAAGTGAGCAGATAACGGATGAGTCACGTTACATCTTGCTTTAACCCTTGGACATGATGAT
>JAQGBX010006791.1:0-12094 GCA_034698745.1 Megaphyllum sjaelandicum
TCCCGGAATTTGCAAATAAGCGCCGGGGCGCTTAATACCGTATTTACGGTATCTTATATTCGTACTAAACGAGTTCGTCGTAATGAGGTTCTTATCGCGCATCGGTGGTGCAAGCTGGGCGTCCGGTTCCTCGATGGATATTGAATCGATGAGCGGCTTATTCAGAGGCTGAGAAAGGAGCGACTCAAGGACAATAACAGGAAGTGAGCAACGTGCGTACTTCTAAACGCACGTATGCGTGCGTGCTGTTGCGCAGCAACTGGGACCCTACGGCGCTCCGGCTCCATTCGTAAACTCCTGTTTTCCATCTTTTCTGCTAACTCTGCGCTTTCTCGCGCTTTTGTTGCTCGAGCGCTCCGAGATACGATCGTATACGTGATTCCGAACACCATTTCCAAATTTGGGAATAAAAATGGAAAAATGAGGATATTAGATGCAGTTTGCGTATTAAGCGGCAAATCGAGTCTACAACATGCCTTTCTCCACACCCATATCCCCCCCCCTCCTTTCCTCGGAGGGGTCCGTTTTGTTTGCTCGATTTTAATGGAGTTGCCCCCCACGGGCGGCGCGCAACACGTTAGATTGGCCCAATTATTTCGCGGTAATAACTCCTATTATGCCCTTTGGTATAGACACGTGCTGTGGTGCCCACGCGATGTAACCTCGCGTAAAACCACGTGCACCTCGCATTGATTTATTTCGTCATTAATGATTTCAGTTGGAAAAATCCAAAAATAAGTTTCGGTATAATATGGCGTCTATATACTTGAAGCCAACAAGGTTTGGGTTGAAAGAGAAGCCGATGATGAAATTTCGCCAAATTGGACAAAAAATTGGTTGCCCCGGGTCCTAATTTTGCACCTTGTAATAACAAGCCGCGCTCAGTTCATACATGTATGTGCGCTTTGTTGTTTATGAGCAAATTTGATGTAGCCCGTGTACTCGCATATAGTGAAAAAATAGGTTTATTTCATAGGTTAAGGGGGGTCATAGTGGTCCATGCACTATAGGAAGTTTTTCAGTGGATTGTTTTAATACTATCGACGTTTGATATTCTTTTGTAGATAACGATAGGATTAACCGGAAATGTGAAAATTTGCGTTTTTAAATTTGACCACGTGATACATTTAAATTTATTAAATTTTAATTTTTAATTTCCATTAAAGGCATTTGCATTCATTATATAGTTTGAATTTCCAAAAAAAGCGTCTGTCTTCTTGTTCTATTATGTAGACAAATTGAAATGTTAGATTCATCATTTAAGAGTTTACTTTGTTATTTACAGAAGAAAATATTGAAAATATGTAAATTTAAACATTTCCATAGAGAATTAGACCGCTTAAAATTAATTTCTACCATTGTGGCTTCCAATTGTGGCAGGTCTTGAACACGATTTCACAGAAATTTGTGGATTTTTGAGGAATCTGGATTAAGGGCATTAATAACTTACTAATGTGTGGATGAAGTTTGATGAAATGATAGGTAAATTCAAATTTTCAAACTACAATAGAAAACTAATTTACAAAACGAAATTTTTAACGGAAATGGACAGCCTTTTTTTGAAAAAAACAATCTGTTTGTTTTTCATAAACAATGTTTTCAAAACAAAATGGAATTACTGAAGTCAGACTGTAGCCTATACAGTACGCCTAGTTTTCAAAACGAGCTTTACTAAAGTTTTGAAACTCGAAATCTACGACGCTTTCGTTGATTTGATCTTTACTACTGTTGCTAATCAAATACTGGAAATCATTTGCAATATTTCAATTTGTTCCGCATCAGTTGTATTATTCTAAACTTTTAAAACAGTCATGTTTCCCCTCGACCAAATCATTTAAGACCTTGTTTATTCTGCGGAAACGTCCGCTTGACAGAACAAGAAATGTAAGCCGCAAAATTAAGGTTCTTTTTCCAGAAAAAAAAATCAAGAGAACTTTGAAAACTACGAGTAAACCGCCCTAGTTTGAAATAATTGTGTTTTCCCTGATTAGATTATTTGCTTAAATATTTTGAATTTTAAGCTTACCTAATTAAACTATAGTGTGCCCTCCTAAAGAGAAGGAAGTAAACTTCTGGTGAGCTCGGGTCTCATAAATGAGGTTTCCAAATTAAATACGTACCCAGGCTCTTTGCCTCTATCGTGCACCAATCAAGCAAGGGGAGATAAGTTTTTAAGAAAATTAAATTAAAGCCTGGAACGGCTTCTTCATTCGCTTTCATTATTTTTGCATGTTTTCATCGTCCTCCAGAAATCTTTTGTTGCGTAAATAATTTGCAAAATAACGACTTGATCATGCTGATGGGATGCCAGTGTTGCCTGAACAGATTGCGGAGAAAATGAGCAGACTGAATTCTTATTTGAAACTTAAAAGGCTTCAATATGGAAACTGCTAGAGGGAAATTTCATTAGAAAATTAGTTGTGCGACTGGAAGTTCGTGGCGCCCCCTGTCTTTAGGCAATCAGGCGTAGCATTAATGCTAGTAATGATTGCCCACCTTTAGGGGCAATCATTCTAATGGAAGGAAGGATTCTGCAATGTAAATTCAATATTATCTCATTATATTATTATTTAGATGATATTCTATGTTTATTTTCATGCAAAGTAATGTTTTAGGTTTATTTTATTAATGAGTAAATTTATAAATAATGCAAAATCACTCGCGAAAAAAGTTTGCCCCCTTGTTTTTAGGCAATGCTAGTAATGATTGCCCACCTTTAAGGGGCAATCATTAGAATGGTACGAAGGACTATAGAGTAATTTGAAGATTTTACCCTTAACAATATCATTCGTATGACATCCTATTTTCATAAAAAAAATGTCTTAGTTTATTTTATTTTTTAAGTTATTTTATTTATTTTCTGAATAAATCAATTTGAAAATAATGCAAAATTATTCTCAAAAAATTTGAAAACTGAGCATAGTTTGAGACTTTTCACGTGCGATTTTCAACATATTCCGAGGACAATTTTTCAAAATTTCTAACAGTTTCCAAGGAAAAAATTTCAAAATTATCAACAGTTTCCGATCGAGGACAAAATTTCAAAATTATCAACAGTTTCCGAGGACAAAATTTCAAAATTATCAACAGTTTCCGAGGACAAAATTTTAAAATTATCAACAGTTTCCGAGGACAAAATTTTCAAAATTATCAACAGTTTCCGAGGACAAAATTTCAAAATTATTAACCGTTTCCGAGGACAAATTTTCAAAAAGTTCCAACTGTTTTCGAGGGCAAAATTTTCAACAGTTTTCGAGGACAAATTTTTAAAATTTTCAAGTTTCCGAAGGTTTATTTTTAAAATTTTCAAAAGTTTCCGAGGACAAGTTTATTTTTCTAAATATCTAACTATCTTCCAAATAACCATTACCAAATTTCGCCAAATATGGAATATTTTCCTGTGTCGATTTTGCAAAATCGGGGATAACGTGAGCACATGTTAATTTTGATATTGCCTTGGTCTGGGAAGTTCTGTCCTGGAAATGTCGAGGAAGTTTAATAGGACATTTTTGGGGAGCCCTGATAATGATGTCCTACCTTAGCAATTCTCGAAATATGGCCTATTTTTACCAGTAGCAGGGGTTAATGGTTAGGAAACACTGCTCTAAAGCTCTCCTGGAAATGTTTTTTTTTTCCAAGTAAACTCGTATAACACTTTTAAGCAATTTGGAGGATTTACAGCGATCTTTAACGTTCAGTGTTCATATCTGAGAGACAGAACGTTGGTAATTCCCTCTGCGCTACCATTTAGTTAACGGAGGATGGCTTCTAATTAGGGAAGCAATCCTGGCATGAAACTGCTCGGTACGTCTCGGCATTTCTTACCCCGCAGCCACCAGGGGAATTCCCGTCTTGCAGGTTGTTCGGGCAGTGAGCAACTCTTGATCCACCGTCAAAATCCGACGCATTTGGTACGACATTTAATTGGCTTCGCTACGCAAAACAGCTCGTTGCATTCGTTAATTAGCATGCACGGTGCCAGAGGATGAGAGGGGGTGTCACTTTTGACTGACGGTGGGCCCGCTAATCCTCCGCTCCTGAGGGCTCCTCTGGAGAAGCGAACGTCCCGAGCGACATGATCCTCGCATTTTTTTTCAAGCATGCTGGATAATGAACACGGTTTAGATGTTTTTACTTCACTGATTCCTGTCATCCAGCAGGCAGTTTTTTGGGGGATATTTCCCCACCCCTCGCCCAGGTCCCTGCCGAGATTTGTCGCTGCTGCAGCAGCCCTAAATCAGGCGAGCAATTACTCCGGACAAGTTAATAAAGTCTCGCACCTTTCGCCACTTATTGGCCGCTGGCCACGCGCCTTTAATGGCTTCCCCTCGAGCACTTAATGACCGTTCGGACAACCCTCTGAGGACCCCCCTGGTGCAAGGCCGATTTCGGCCTGTTTGCCCAAGAAAATGACGCCGTGGAAGGCCTCTTGAAAAGCGAGGATGTTGTCGTTGCCAGCAGTCAATATTTTTTTGCTGCATCGCGTTTTTTTTCTATTCTGATGTCCATCTCGGACTTATTCTGGCTTGTAACTCGTTTCCGGCTTCGAAAATGGCAAAATGGGGACCAGAAATGTAGTTTTTTTTTTCCTTGTCTTTCATCCTTTTCAGAAATGCCTTATCCATCACGAACATTTTTTTTTTTTTGCTGCTTGTTGCTTATTGCCGACTTTCGTCCCCGCTATGTCATTAAGGAACTGGACAAAAAGATGCGGACGTGTACGGTTCATAATAGCGTCCATCTTGACCGTATACTGCCCCGTGACCACTTAATGGCGGTTATGCAGTTGTGCTATACGAGTGGACACTCGCATGTTTTGTCTCATTAAGCGGATGATAAAGTGAAATTGCTGCTGCGTGTTTGAAAGATAAAAACTAAACCAAGAGACACTTTGAAGTTTCCGCATGGTCAAGGCTATTCATGAGATGCGTGCGTGGCTACTCTGACGTAGAAACATATATCGACCGGAATAGGCTCATTTAGGGGCCAAAAAAGTCGAAATATTAAGTTTCACTATACCATGCATACAAATTCCATTAATATATTTAATGTTTTTACTATTCTGCAAGAAACATGATGGGAACTAAAACACTACCCTGTTGGAGTCGCGAAAAATGCATGTATATCTTAAAAAATGGAGAAATAACGTGGGCAAAACACGCAAACGAATTAAGAAAAATATCTGTATGTCACTGTAAAAAAGTCAGTTTTTAACAATGACCAAAACATGACCATAAAATGACGTCAATTTTTAAAAATGCCAAAAGTAGGCGACAAAAAATTACTAACAAATCACGACAAAAAGACGTCAATTTTTGAAAATGTTATAAAACAACGAAAAAAAGACGTCAATAGTTGAAAATGCCAAAAAAAGGACGACAAAAAGACGTACATTTTCGAAAACGCCCAACATAACAAAACTGCCTGGGACATTGCTGACCTGGTCTTGCCGAAACCTTCACATATCCACAATTTCTCCGCAAAGTTACACACGCTTTTGAAAATGCCTAAAAATGACGACAAAATAAAGTTAATTTTTAAAAATGACTAAAACAAGACAACAAAAAGGTGTCAATTTAAAAAAAAATTATCAACAAGTTACGACATAAAGACGTCATCTTTTTAAAGATGCCCAAAAAAGGACGACAAAAAGTGCTTAAATTGTTGAAAATGAACAAAAATTGACGATATACAAAGATGTCAAGTTTTGGTCATCTAATTGCTACTACGTCTTGGGTATTTATTTTAGAAGTTGCATTTAGAAGTTTTAACGTTACAAGTGTAACGTTTAGCACCCTCTTAAATTTCGCGTAAATTTGTCTTTGCAACAAGCACATTTTTAACAAACTTTTGAGTAGTTCTCGTCAATTTCGTAAGTGCAGCAGCGCCACCTTAGCGCCTTGTGGCGACAAAACATATGATAACAAAACTGCCTGGGACATCGCTGACCTGGTCTCGCCGAGGTCTTCACATATCCACAATTTCTCCGCAAAGTTACACACGCTTTCCACAGAGGTTTTCATTTAAAAAGATTTTCAGCACAACTCTGCAGCGAAGACAGTGCAAAAATATCATCTCGAGTTATTACGTTCACAGGGAAAAATAGCTCGAACGACGTGTGCAATAAAAGCGACTATCTCGTATACATGCTAAGTAGGTGGCAGGCTTAAAGGATTAACTATCCTCTGTGTATATATTTTCCAAAGTTTCAGCCAAATTTATATGCGCCAAAAGTTTTTCAAACGCCGCCCACAGGATAATGCGCGTTTTTGATTTAATATTTTCCTTAGGACGGCGTTAATGCCTCGAAAATAAATTCAGGCCTTTTAGGATTCCGTCTTGGATATATTTCGAAACTACTAATACCCCCATCGTTCCAGTTTCACTCTGGAAATTGGCGAGGAAGGCGACGGTGAAGGATATATGGCTTCGAAAATGGAATTTATTTCTTCAGTAATTCATACGTTATAGTATAAGAAATGGATCAAAGGCATAATTTCCCTCCTTCAAAAGGCTCTTCTGGATGTGTTTAGCGAGCGGTTTAGCCTTGCTTCAATGCAAATTTCTGCTAGAATGCCTGCGGAGAAAGCAAATCGCAATTTTTTTTATATTTACTCCATCGAAAAATGCTGCATTTTTTTGTTGCTTGCGAAAGAAATAAAACGAATAAGAAGGAAAGAGAGCGAAAAGGGAGAACAAGTTCTCATCGTTACTGTGTTCCAAACGAGCGTGTTTACCTATTATGCAAATCTTGACAATAATTTCATGCAAGAGAATTGACAGAGCATGCATGTTCAACTTGGATGGGACCTGATCAGGATGACAAGCGAGATGCCCTCGCATTATTTACAACAGGTTTTGCATTTTCGGTCCAATTCAAACACGCTTCGGGAGGAGATTTTAATGGGATGCCATTGCAGCCAGGCGTAATCGGAAATTGGTAATAGAAAAAAAAATTTGATAGTATTTGGGAAGAAAATCAATGGTGCTATTCTGCGCCTAAAACGAGTGGAGGAATATTGTACAGACTGATGTAATTTGGAAGATACTGCGCGCACACTGTAAGCCCTAAACCTGTAGGACGTATGAGAAAAGGAGTCCTGTGACTCATGTCTTCTTCTTTTGAAGGTGGAAAATGTCTGCCAATGAAATCAAACGTGTCACGTGTCAAGTTTCGTTGCATTGATGAGTTAATTGATTTTGAAAGGGTGTCAAAGCAACCCGGATGTCGATGGCACTGCAGTCAAACTTCGTTAAGACGAATCTCAAAATTAAGGGATGTCAAAATTTGTTCGTTTAAAAGAGTGGCTCGACCCATACCTTTTCTTTTTTGAGCAACAATTTTTGGAGTACCCCCTTCCTAGAAAAATTATTTATGAATTCTTCTTCCCCTCTCCCATCCTCTTAAGCAATGATTTAATTAGTGGCCTTCTTCACCAGTAACAGGAGTGTAGTACTGTCAGAGCATTCTGAAGGGATATTATTACCAGAAGTCAGAGAAACATGATTTTAATAAGGTGGACTTAAGTTGAATTAAATGCTATACTTACTGTATATAAAGTCACCCGGGGACAACAAAAAACAAAACATTTTAACATAACAATTCTTATGCGTTATACTTGTATATTGTTAGTGTATATTCGTACAATACTAGACTGTGTCATCGGGGAGATTAAATCCGAATCTATGCAAAAATACAGTAGATAACCAAATCGATGCTTTATCAGTGGAAATTGAGGTCGCTGCGCCACCTGACCAGAAATAAAAATGAAGCCACTCCCGATTCGTATCGTATTCGATATATAATTGGTCAATTTATTCATAAAATGTGTGTGTCAATGAGTGGTAGATGTGGCCACTGTCAAAAGTTCACATTTTTTACACTCTGGAATGATCAAAGGCCAAAATTTGCTACAACTTGGCACGTGCAAAGGTCAAAACCAGCTGAAAAGAATCGGATAGCAAAACCCAACTTTGCATGGTTTTTATGCCCGATTCAAAAATGTAGCGGCGCTAGTTCATGTTTAAGGATTTTTTTGGTGCTTTAGGAATTTTAGTCGAATCCAATTGTAGTTTTAAAAGTAATTTAATGATGCACAACGATAGCTTTACAAGAGATAGACTCAAGGTCTCAAAAACTTAAATAGAACAGACATGTAACTTCGAAAACACCACGTGTTGGGACAAAGGGTGGAATACGCGGTGAGGTTGGACACGTCCTGCACAGGGGAAGTCCGAGCCTAGAAGAACGAGGCGATCGGGAAACGTTCAAACCTTCAGCCATCAGCCAGGCAAAAGGGTGACGCGCAAGAAGCGCTATGATTGAGAACGCCACAATACTCTCCCAGTGCTTAACGGTAACGAGTGGGGAGGCGAGTACGCCGACTACAGCGTGTGGCTGTTCATGGCGGTGCGAGTAGTAGCTGACGTGCCGTCGGAGGCTTGGCGAGAAGCGTAGTCGCAGCTGTCGGCCAGGTGTTCCATTGCGCCGGGAATCTTGAGCCACTAATAAGCGGCTGCTGGAAACGTACCTGGAGAATGCCCCGAGGTGGATGCGTAAGGTCCGGCCTGGGTTGCATTGCTACTGTCGGTCCCGAGAACACCGCGGGCAATGGCGCCGGTGACAGTGGTTCACGATTAACGGGCGGCGCTGGAGCCGTCCATAGCCCTGGCAGTGGCACCGCGGGTGGGGCGGCAGTTGCCGTCAGGCCGGGCAGAAGGGTGACGCAGTGAAGTATTGCGGTGCAGCGCACGTGCAAGGGGCGCTAAGATTGAGAACGCCACAGTGCTTTCAGAATAAAATCGGAATAGTCCTCCTCAACGATTAAACTCAGCAGGTAGCGCTAGTGTTTGCTATTAGCTACGATACAATAGGAAATTCCATCGGGACTTTTTGCCCTTATGCGACTTTTAACCTGTTATGACGTACAATATTTTCTAAAGTTCTTTTAAACGTAACATAGCGCAAATGCCCAGGAACTCGAAAATTCATTTATTTTTAAAAAAAACAATATGCAATATCCAAATTAGGAAGTCGTCTTAACCAATAAACTGAGAAATTAGCATTATTTATCCATACTCCATTTGACGGGGACTGGAAATGGGTTCGTACTATCATAAATTCGTATAAAGCGAGTTCTTCGTATGAGGTCAACCTCCTTTTCGAAATACAAATTAATTTTTTCACAAGCACTAAATTGCAAAGAAATGTTACGCTTGGATTGATTCAAATTTTTAAATTTGCACGACAAGTTTCATCCGCTGGAGTTTCTTAAACAGTTTAAAGAAATGTTGAACATAGATGAAGATTGTCGTTATACCATATCTACCGTATATTTTAGTAATGACTGTGCAAAAATTCTGCGCAATTCTATGTGGCCTGCTTTCGAGTGAATTTAAGGATTTCCTATTTTGCCATGGACTTCCGGTACGAGCTATTGCATTTTTGCTGCGATGAATGAATTCAGATTATCGTATGCAAATATCCAGTGAACGTGCATTTTAAGGATCTTTTCCGTCGTTATATTGCTAAGTTTTTCTCTTGAAAACTTGTAAAGTTGTACGTGCTGAGAATATTTGCTCTCAGACAATGGCCATAAACTATTATTATTTTTGCCAGTGGCATCTGCGCTTATTTATTTTTTGTCAGCAGCTGAGAGATAACGTAATTACTAGGTCTAATTTTCCATAATTGACTGTAGCACTATGGCAACAGCAATATGGTTTCAGAACTCAAGAAGACTTTCAAAATTGTAATTTAAGTTACCATGGAGTTGCCCGGCGGATAAACTTTTAGGGAATCTAATTTTGTTCAGGTAATGAACGGTCAGGATTTTGATTCAACATTTAATCCCTCACGCTGTGTTTGACAAAATTGCCTGAGGTAATATATAAGAACTGATTTTAATCACTCCCTTCAATTTATGCAAATATAGGTTACCATTTTCAGGATGCAACGATTGGTTCATGGCCTCTGAATTGATTAGTTTTAAATCGACTTACTTGCTTCCAAACTATTGGTCCGCGTTTTAAGCTGACAGCTAGGACATATTGAAATTTGAATTAAACATATTCGGCTGCAGTGTGTAAGGACTGAACATAAATTGTGTTAGTATGCCTCAGTTATGCTATTAATAATCCATTATCTGCGGGAATTGCTTAAAGCAACTTTTTAGATGGTTTTTTTAGACAGTCTTTCCTCTTTTAAAGGATCCACTAAAGCATTTTTAAAAAGTTAGCATATTGGCAACAGTATGTTACGAAAAACATAGTTCTAGACATGTCTTTTTTATTTTGAACTTGATCTCAAGATGTTGCATGTGATAGATAAATATTTACAAAACAATGTTCATTTTAAAGGAAATGTTAAATTTAGAGGATCCATTGAAACATCTCGAAAAGTTAGCATGTTACGTAAAAATAGCTCCGTAAAATTTACAAAAAAAAAGGTTCATTTTAAAATGTCCAATTTTATTGGATTCATTGAAACATTTCGGAAAAAAAATAGTTTTTTGCAAAAGTGTTTTTGTTTTGAACTTGATCTCAAGATGTTGCCTGTTATAGGTCAATATTTACGAAAAATGTTTATTTTAAAGGAAATAGTAATTTCAGAAGATTGAATGAAACCTATCAAAAAGTTTGCATATCACGAAATAAAGTTTTAGAAAAGTATCAAAAAGTAGTTCAATATTTACAAAACATGTTTCAAATGAAAATTATGTACAGCATTTTTTCAAATGGCGCTCGTATATGTAATAAAAATAGGGACTTCTATTGAACAAAACAACAATAATGATGATCTTGGTTTTTTTTACAACAGCGCCATCTATGCTAAAACAGATAGCGCCATCTTCTGACCGCCTTTAAATGAAACAACTTTCGTGTAGAACATTTTTAAAGACAATAATGGAGGTTATGGAATTAACGTTTTTTAATTTAAAATTTGTAAATAGGAAATTCGCAATTCCTCGTTTTCTTACTTTATCTACATGTAAATAGCAAAATACATCATTGAAGACATTAATTTTATGCCTAAAATTATCTTTAATAAAATTCAATAGAAACGTAATGAATAAAAATCCGACACCTGACCTTTGCGTAGCGTCAGTATGTGGTACTTTAAAAGTTCGTTGAACTTTATCAGGTAAGACAAAACCAGAACTGCGAGGTGTAATGAATCCATTTTCGCTAAAAGCATCTTATCTTCAAGAAAGTGCTTGTACTGAAACCGCAACGTTCGCATACTTGCATCGGGGTTATTCGTTATCCAATTACTCATTAAGCGAAAATAAAACTGAAAAAACTGATTGGTCACCCCAGGCATTTTTTTAATGGGAAACTCTATACGACGTATAATGCATATTTTTTGCTTGCCAAATAATAGTCTCCCAATTTGTAATCTGATTAAATTATTGTTTCAAATACTAAAACATCTCGATGTGGACCGTGGTTATTTTAATTCTGTACCGTCATCATGAAATAGCATTTTAGTACTTATATCACCGAGAGCTTACAGTTCGAATTACACGAGTAAGCACTTTGGATAAAGTACAGTGTAATAACTTTGGCATTCAACGGTATACATATACATGTAATGAATTCTGAAATATAAACGCAGAATGCAACATTTAAAGTGTTTATGAATAGAAACATATTAATGTAACTTAAAACGAGTCAAACAGGGGTATCCTTTTAAGAAGAACTTGCTTTATTCCCCTATGTCTTAATGTATAGACGAATTATGTTAATTTCCTTGTTTTAGATGGATTCAGAATTCGAAAATTAAAAATTCTAGGCTAATTTGAATGAATTTTTCATTCATTGTTAAGTTGGATCGAACTTTAGACTATATGAAAAAAGGTGTTACTATTTGGAAATTCCCTGATGAAAGTTGCAGCACCTTTTCATCTATATACTGCACGTGGGGTAGGATTTCATCCAAACTTAGATGAAATTTTAGTTCTTTTTTGTTGAAGTCATGTTTTAATTAGAAAACACAATAACACGACGAAAAACGTTTTTTTCTTCCAAAAAACGACGTTTCGCCACCATGTGGCATTCTTCAAGCTTTAATAGAACATAGATTCACATTAAT
>JAQGBX010006792.1:0-12094 GCA_034698745.1 Megaphyllum sjaelandicum
CACAATGTACAATCACCATGCACAATGTATAATCAGAGTCCACGGATCTTCAATGTATGAAAAATATATAGGGCCTATGACTGATGTGCAAGCTAGGTCAGGGTATGCTGCAATGTTATTTTTCATAATGGAAGCATGCCCTGAGTTTTTGAGGGCATACTGAAGCATACCAAGCATACTAGGCAGGCCCGCCTATGACCCCAGCTCATTTTGACTGTCCATTTTGCAAAAACCGGTCTTGGGAGACAAATCTTTTGACTGCTAGGAATGATTGTGCTACTAAGTTGACTCTGGTCATGCAGCCGACGTTGTGTATTTTGACTTTAAGCAGGAGATTGAAAGCGTGGATCATAAGCTGGTACAGCTGGGTCACTTCCTTACGGTCATCTTCTGGATCAGGGCGTTCCTGAGTAATCATAGACAAGGAGTAGTTGTGGATAGATGTCCCTCGGCCTCGACACTAGTAACCTTTGGTGTTCCGCAGAGCTCCATTCTCGGTCAAGTTTTGTTTACGCGGTTTCTTTTTGACATCACGGATAGAATTGTTTCCAATCTGTTGATATATGCCGATGATACCAAACTGTACCGTGGATCCACACACTAGTCGACCAAGTCAGGCTGCAACAGGACATCGGCAAACTTGGGTCCTGGTGTGTGTGCTCATCCTTGGGTTTTAGTCCGGAGAAGTGCGAAGTGATCCACCTTGGCTGGGATAATCCTTGTCATCAGTATTGGCTCCTAGAAATGCCTTTGACTAGTAGCTCTGACCTAGGTTTCTGAGTTGCACACAAACTAATCATGTGTGTCAAAGCAGTGTGCGGAGGCTGCCTCCAGTTGCCTAGTTTTTGCCTATATTTTATAATTATTAGTATATGCAATTACTTATTGTGAAGCTTTTAATGGCCCTAACCTTAAAAGGGAGGGCCCAGCCTTAGCAATATACCCAAAAATAAGAAGCAATCCACTAATAATGTTGGTTAAGGAAAGAATGCACGGAAGCCAGGGGGTTTGTCAGCAGTGTAAACACCCAACAACTATATTAAGGGTGGACAACAATGTTCTTAAAACGTACCTATGCAACGAAGTGCACAAAACAACTCCATTCCGCATGAAGACAATGATGAAAAATAGAACCAGGGAAAAACACAATGGACCAAAGTAGTGTTAACTAAAGCTAGAGGCAGCCAAAGAAATTGATTTAATGATAACCAAGGCATAATAAGCCTCCTTTCACCTAACATTAAAATCAGAAATCTTGGAGAGAGAGAGAGAGAGTCCCCGTGTGCTATTTCTCATCATTTAAATATTCCTTCCCTCTGGCCTCCTCTTGGCTGCCCTTAAAATATGTTTAAAATTTTATTTGCAGTTAGAAATGCATTTAATGATGGCTGCATGCTTGCTGCAAACCAAATAGATAAGTCCTCTATATTAACAGTAAACAAATGCTATTCGGACTTCCAGAACTCAATTTCTGACCACATTAACCACTCAACTCACCACACCCACTACAAACTAATAAATACAAACCCATCTACACTGCAACCATATCTAAACTTCAATATCCCATTCTTTCTGAAAAAATTCATCTTTCAACTTAATCCAATACAATCCAATACAATATCTACTTAAAAAAACGGATCTTTCAGACCAAACATATCCCCCTACTGCACCCTATGCGCTGGAACTCCTCCAACTTGGCAACACCTACTGTTGGAGTGCACTGATAGCAATATCAAAACAATAACATCAAACAACAAACATCCAGCCAACTTTAACGGTACTAACTTCCTTGTCTCATTCCTCGGCGGCATCAAAGAACCCCATATGTGGCTGCTCTACAGAGTTGCCACCTGCTACATCAAAGAACTTAACTAAGAACTTATGTAACCCAGGATTAACTCAAATAATCTATAGAAAAAATGCCAGAAGGGGCTGAATCCCCTTAGTGCATTATCAATTCTCTGTATTTCGAATTAATCAGTTTGTTTTGCTAACTTGATGATTAAAATCTAATGTTTGTTAACTTCCACGCGTCTACCTGAATTTCATCACTATCACCCTGTATAACAAATATTTCTAAATAATATGAATGAATTTTAAGTGTACAGATTACAGAAATCAGATTTAACCATAGTTGTTGGGAATTAGTTTTCAGAAAACAAAAAAATGTGAAAATTTGTATTCGGGAAAACGTGAAAATTTTTTAATATTTGCACTCTGGAAAACATAGACAATTTTAAAAATATGTTCTCGGAAAAACCTGGAAAATCTTGCCAATTTAAACTCGGGAAAAGGTGAAAAATTTGAACTCGGGAAAACGTGAAAAATTCGAACTAGGGAAAACGTGAATTCAGTTCAACTCAGCACCCTACTAAAGTAAATAAATACCATGTGGTAGGGGGGTAGGGGGGTTAGTGTGGACCCCAACATCATTGCAAATGATGAACTCGGGCAAACGTGAAAAATTTGAAATTGAGAAAACGTGAAAAATTTGAATTCTGGGTAACGTGGAAAATTTGAATTCTGGAAAACATGGAAATTTGAACTCGGGAACAATTGGCAAATTTTTCTTTAAAAAATGTGGCTAATTTTGCAAATTTGAAATCTGAAAAACGTGGCAAATTTTGCAAATTTAATCTCCGGAGCACGTGGCAAATTTTGATAATTTGTACTCGTTAAATGTGGACAATTTTTTAAATTTGAACTCAGGAAAAGGTGGAAAATTTCGCAAACTTAAACTCGGGAAAACATGGAAAATTTTGATAATTTGCCCTTGGCAAAACGGAACATTTGATAAATTTGAACTCGGCAAAACGAAGAAAATTTATCAAATGTCAGAAAAATCGGTAAAGGCAATACCCGATTTGGCAGTAAAGGCAATCCCTGCTATTTTTTTTGGCATCTCCATGAAATAAAGATCTGTAAGCTTACCGACAAGCCTAAAGGACAATTTCGCCTCGTTGTGCCCTATCCTCAACCGCCTTTTCAACATGGGATCCTTTTTCATGACCCAGAAAGGGTATGTAATTGGTTAAAATGTAGCACTTGCTGGAATGTCACAAATGTGCAAAAATATACAGCAACCCATGTAGCTTCAAAAGACAAAGATTCAGACCCAAGGATAATATCAGAGGAATAGGATTCGACCGCTTCTCTAAATTTTAAAACCTTGTTTTTAATGCTCTGGCAATTTACAACCATCACATTAATGCCATTAAACTGTCCACTCTCACGATTTAAAGTGAGATTTATGGGCAAATTAAAAGTAGCTAGTTTCCCCAACCTATCCCAGCAACAGCCCCTTCAAGGAAGGAACCAAGTAAAGACTTCCCCTCCTGGTTGAGATGGAGGCCATCGGGAGAGTAATACCTCTTAGGATTGCACAGAAATTCTGGAGAGGCATTAACACAATTTTTCGTTACGACAGTAGAGAGAAATCTCATGAGCAAACTGCCATACCTCATTGGGTAAACCAACGTTACCTCGATTACCACGGTCAAACCTTGTAAGAATATTAGAAACTAACACTCTTGCCCGGGGTCGAACTGGCCAAGTTGCGATATGGAGATTGTGCTTATCTTGGATCTTTTTATGTGAATACTTGCAAGACGCCTGTTGCACCTTGGGTAGTATGTATATACGCTTTTTCGCTTTTCTTGTTCTATTTTGGCATATTAAGCCACCTCGAGGAGGAAATGCGTGGAGGCGACTCTGAACTCGAGCTTGTTTTAGCTGTCATGTTCTGGCATTTACTGTGTTATAACGGGTCTTTTTGAGAATATTTCATGTATTTCGTTAATGGCGGAAATGTTGCTTGCCCTATTATTAAGGGAATAATAGAGTTGGCCCTTTAACTTTTTAGTCTGTACCTTTTTCTTCTTTTTCCTAGTAATCTCTACGGTATTACTTATATCAGGATATGTGACCCGCTCCCACCTCATTAATTATGCGCGGTCGTCACATGACAATTATTTTGTTGCACCATTATTGCGAAATGATTTATGCAAATTATGTAAAATTATCGTGTTACGAAATGGTTTGGTCTGGTAATCCGAGGCGACGTGGGTGGTGCAACCAGGGACTCAAGGCAGAGAGCTCGTGAAAGACCTGGGAATTCGGATGTGTTGTCCGGTGTGCTTTCCCCGGAAATCAAAACAAGTTAAATACTTTGATTCTCGCCATAGAGACGTCATGTTCAAAGTACTGTAGGTGATAAATAATTTAGCAATTCAGCCATCAGGTTCGAAATTAAGACCTCCCTACTCAGGCCCTTACACAATAGTCCAACGCATAAACCCGGTTGCATACATGTTGTGTGCGAAACAGTCATCAGCGCCATTTACTTCACATGTTTCTAAATTAAAGCCATTTACAGTACATGAGAATTCCGAAAGCTTTGAGCCTCCTCTGCTTAGGGTAGAACTTGATTATCCTTCGGAGCGCCAAGTCGAGGGATCCGGTTTTTTAACTCCGATAAAGCTGGCAAAGAGTACAACTGGACCTGAAATGCAGTGGCACCTCATCCGAGTGATGGACAAATCAATACCACCAGAAGTGCAGCAGGAGTCCTCGGACGAGTCTTCCTTGGGTATAGATGTGCATCAGTCTTCCCCAACTTTGCCGCCACAACTGGGTTCTTCTTCGCCACAGCCAGGATCTTCTTTACCACCATCAAACTTGATAACGAAGCAGTCGCTGCGACCACGAACAGCTGCCCACAGGAGCCTCTCATGTCGATGATGTCAGGGCGACATCTCCTGGAGGGGGGCTTATGTGACCTACTCCCGCCTCATTAATTATGTGCGGTCGTCACATGACAATTATTTTGATGCGCCCTTTTTGCGAAATGATTTATGCAAATTATGTAAATATTATCAAGTTACGAAATGGTTTGGTCTGGTAATCCGAGGCGACGTGGGAGGCGCAACCAGAGACTCAAGGCAGAGAGCTCGTGAAAGACCTGGGAATTCGGAAGTGTTGTCCGGTGTGCTTTCCCCGTGGCCCACGTTGGGCGAAGCAGTTAAAATCGTCACCACGATTTGTTACAAATGTCCGGGACAATAATCAATGTTCCATAAGGAGGGTAGCTGAGACTGTCATCTTGAGTTCCGGCGTTTAGGGCTTAAAACTCCCTTTGTCATGGTGCGTCACATTTGGTGCCCGAATACCCATGAACTGATGGTCGACTTTCGTGACCCAATGCTTGTTCTACACGCCACCAACTTATTGGCGATTTGTGTGATGCACAAAGAATGCGGACTTTCGCGCCACGGACATCGTGAGTTTGTAGAAATCGTTTTTGCTTGGCTGTGCTAGCTACCCAGGTTCTCTCTCGCACGCTAGTCTTGTGTAAGCGTCAGCCATTAAAATTGGGATCGAGATCAGAGATCAAAAATGATCTACAAGGGGTAAAGGTTTAAACTCTTACCCGAAAGAGTGAGATGAGAGGCAAGCATATTAACCACTCGACTGTTGGTACTAGCACATATAAAAGAAAAAAAAATTATTATTACCTTAACAGCTGAAATCAACGAGATATAATCTTTTAACAGCTCAGCAAATACATAGAAGTCTTGATTAGCCTGCTCCTGGTGAATTTGGTCAGCCCTGTCCTCAACGTCTGCCAACTGCGACAAGGCCCTGGAAAGTGAGGTGTGCTCTTCACAGTTGCTCAACATCGCTGAGCTCTTTGCGAACGCTGAAGTGGACAGAGCTAGTTCTGAAGAGCAATTAGAAAATCTTTTGATAAATAATGTAAATATATTTAGTTCATCCTGCACAATATTTTTGTATTCACTTATATATTCTCTAATCTCCAAATATCAGTTCTTTTTCAAGATATTCTTAATGAAGAAAATTCAGTCTTTAAACTTAATTATTCCATTGATCAAAAAGCCAATGTAAAAGTTTATGTAATCTATACCTTTAAATTCTTCAATTAAATAAAATTGAACACTTTGAAAGAAAAAGTCAGCTATCATTTTTAACATACAGTACATGTAGCAATGTTTCCTATACTTACTTTAGGAAAACAACTCCTCGAAAACCAGAAAAAAATTTAAATAAATTTTCTAATCTCTTACCATATTAAAGATAAAACTGTTTTGGTAACTTTGCAATTCACCATGTATACAGTACACTTGGTTATCCATGAAAAAAAGAAACCAATTTAAAAAATTGATAGCGAATTTGATTGGGCCAAAAAATCTGCACTAGTGTAAGCTACAAGGTAAGGCATAAGTCTGTAAAGTCTTTTTGCACCTGTTGCCTGCAATACTGCCGATTATGCAGACTTATGCCTCACCTTGAAGCCTGCACTAGTGCAGATTTTTTGGCCCAATAAAATTTGCCATGAAAATCCCATATGAAATGTCTTCAAATTAAATATTTATAAACACCCTTGGTTTTGTGAGAGTGGCCAGGGTTATGTAAGAGGATTAGCACATTCCAGGGCGTCCTATGATGTAAGAATTTAAGGTAACATTACAAGTAGGAATGTAAGCATCTCGCCAAGGTTGGCAAGACCCCATAAAAAGGAAAGCAAGAGGAGCGCGGGCGCTCTCTCTCTCCCTAGGACTTGTTAAGTAAGGTCCTTAAAGGACGCTCTTGGTGCAGCATGTGCTCTCTCAGCCTGGGCCATCTCTCGGGCTCCTCCTTCAAAGCTTTCTCCGCCTCCTGTCTAACCTGTTGGTTCGTTGCACTGCGTTGCGCCTTATTGCGTTTGTACCCTTTTCGTACTTGCTATGGGTTTCACCCCCGTATAGTTTGTTCAATAAACACCATGGGTTTTGAGACTAGTTTTGTGTCGAACTCGCTTCTTTTTAAATCTGTGTTGCCTTCGTAAATCTGGAAGGCTACCCAAGACCTCACATGGTGGAGGTGCGAGTTCGATTTCCCGTTAGTTAAGATAATTGTGTAAGATAAAGCGAAAACATGGAAACCTGGGCGAAAACGGCAGCTGAGGCTGCAGCATTAGGCCCAGGGGCAGAATCAGGAGGAGTTAGAAGTCGGGCGTTCTCAGAAAGTTCGGGGGATAAGGGATCAAGACTTACTCAAGCCACTAAAAAGTCGGGAGGAAGTAGCAGGGCAAATTTACGCAATATTATAAGGATGTAAGAGAGGCGGTCGACGTTCTTGATCGATACTTGGCTCCGGGTGTGAGTTTGACCAAGGGGGAGCAGGACCCTGGGAATATACAGGTAGTTGAGGTGAAGCAAGACCCCATAATGTGGTTTAGGTCTGAGTCTTTACCTGGGTTCAATGGAATGCAAGATGTGGATATTTTTCTGTCATCGTTCAAAATAGCTGTAAAAATGGAGCATATTCCAAAAAATGAATGGGCATTAGCCTTGAGATCTAAATTGTCAGAATTAGCTAGGGACTGGCTGACCACCCAGGAACGTAAGTTGGTGGCGGCCAGTTGGGAAGTGTTCAATGGAGCATTAAGGGAATACTTCTTTCATCCAGACATGGAAATGGATCTACTAGAACAGCTATCACAGAAACATCAGGCTCCAGTCGAATCTATTCGACAATACGTGATGGCAGTAGAATTGCTTTGTTTTAAGTACGACAAAATGATGTCAGAAAAAACCATTAAGAATAATATAGGAAAAGGTTTGTTGTACTACTATAAAAAAAGATGCGAGCGAGGACCCATCTGGGATTATTAGAGTACCGTAGGGCCTTGTTAGAATTTTAGAAAGGTTATGTAGACAGATCGAAGAATGCAAGTAAGGGTGGGAAGACGAAAGCAAAAGTCTCTCCTGGAGACGTATCCAATACTAATGTACAAGGGTCGGGTGCGGTGCTGGATTATTCCAAACTACTTTGCTTTAAATGTCAAAAGATGGACCATAGGGCGAAAGAATGTACAAGCAAAATAACTACCTAGAAATCCCCGTGCACCAGCCACAAATCGGCTATTACACTTCAACGAGGATGATACCCAGTGATTAAGGTACAGTATATATATATTGGATGCCCTGATATGTGCAGTTTGATACGGTGTCATACCTGTCTTTCATTGCGCAGCCACTGGTCGAACACCTAGAACTATAAGGTTGGATGTAAGTGTTCTCTGTAAACCTGTCCATTCCTTTTCAATATCGAATAAACTTTATTATTATTATTATAAATAGAGGACTTCCGCAGAGTGGCCCACAGTACGTGAGGGCTGCAACAAAGCATAGGATGGCGTGTGGACATCCTAAAAAAACAGGTATGTTATGCATAGGTTTAGAGTGGTGCCCCAACCTATGGAACTTGAGATGACGTAACTTACGTCATCTCAAGGTGCGTGACCCTAGGGGTCACGTGGTACCGAATTGGTACTT
This sequence comes from Megaphyllum sjaelandicum, assembly GCA_034698745.1. Classification (NCBI taxonomy): domain Eukaryota; kingdom Metazoa; phylum Arthropoda; class Diplopoda; order Julida; family Julidae; genus Megaphyllum; species Megaphyllum sjaelandicum. The sequence goes on from JAQGBX010006792.1 coordinate 8,337, forward strand.
AAGGCAGGGACATATGTTGGGCTAATCAGTCTGGAACTTGATTTGTCTTGGTGCTGTCAGATGAGACTGTTTGCTGATTGTGAGTTTGGTGCGCGTTGCGAGAGCTGTGTCCGTATTTAGAGCCATAGGAGGTTTGATTATTTTAATTCTATTTACCTTGTTTTAATCACCTAGATTTGGGAGAATCGCTATATGCAACATTGACCCATTCTAGCGATTGTGCGCATTTTCTTTAATGATTCTTATTTCGAAATGCCGCTTATTTGATTGCTTAGCTTGTGATAATGCGTCTGAATTATCCTCTGGAATTAAATAGTTCTTGCGTTTCTTGCTTGATAGTTCTAAAACCTTTTGTGCTATTGCGTTTTGGCCTACGCACATCTTTACATAGCGGGGGTGCGATCGTTCCCTTAACAGTAAAAATGTTAGAAAGTGAGACAGATACACCAGCCCAAGCTAGGCCTTCTTCGTAATCGAAAGAAGGAGAAGGTTCCATAGATATACGGCAAGCCGTACGAATGGTTCATGATTGGATTTATTCGGAAAAAGCTACACCCTCAACACTGGAAATGGGGAATATATTAGCGTCTGTATTAGCAGCGTGGGATCAAGATTCGGATTTGGAAGAATCCCTGATAAGTGTTGATAAGATTAAATTTGCGGACTCTGGAAAATTCTTGTTAAAATCTGGGCGAGAAAAATTGGGGAACCCGAAAAGAGCTAGGATTGGAGAATCTAGGCTTTAAACCATTTAAAAGAACTATTTCTACAAATGTAGATCCCCCGCCAACAGTGACAGTGTTTTGACAGTGTGTCAAAATGTTGCGAATATAGAGAGCTGGCTTTCTATGGTGGACATTTCTACTGAAAAACGCGATTTTGTGTTTAAGTCTATTGTTCAAATGCTTAGGCGTTTGGGGTTACCATTATTTACTAAATTTGAAAATATGGGAATGCCTATAGGTCGAAATTCGTGTTAAGGTCAAAATTCCAGGAGAAGTTCCGGGATGGGAATTCCGGGGTTGGCACCTTTCCAAATTAATTTACTCCTAGCCCTATGGCGGGTATGCCGCTGATTATTCATTCTAGTGTGGATAAACTGCCTTTATATGACGGCTTGACAGAGCGGTTTAAATTTTTAAAATCTTTCGAATTGGCGGTACAAAATGATCGTTATGATCAATCGTTATGTCATCAACAGTAAAGAATGAAACTAACCGGGGCAGCCGCGAAATGGGGACACAATTATGGTGCCCGTTTGGCACATTTGCCGTGGTCGCAATTTCGACATCAGTTAGGCGCTAGAAGGCAGGGCTATAATAAATCTGTTAGATTATGTTGCAGATGTAGAGCATCTCTGCCAAAGAATTGATCCTTGTATGGCAGAAGAAGGGATTAAGGATCATTTAATTAAGGGACTTCATCCTTCATTGCAGAAGTTTATGATAGGGAGTAATCATTGCCCACTTTACGAGTTTCGACAGATAATGTATCGAATAAATAAGGTCAAAGCTCCTCAGGCTCTTAAACAAAATAATAGCTGAGGAAGTTCTAATGGAAGACCTTATCAGAACGCTACTGCTAGATGAGGGGCTGACACTTATCAAAATAGTCAAGCTTCTTCATCTCAAACTCAACCTTTGAATAGGGCATTGTGCTCGCCACCTAGTACTGCGAATTCGCAGAATAGTTCGGTGGGTAATACTTCTCCTTTCCTGTGTTATGGTTGTAAGCAGGAGGGGCATATGCATCGGGACTATCCTAATAGGGTTAGAAACAACCCCGGCTTACAGCCAGCCTTGACAGCCCATATGGTGTTGTCACCCCCAGCAAAATTATTGAAATTGAATTAAGCGTGTGATAAAAAGATAGTTCAGGCTTCATAGGACCTAGGTTCCAATGGGACATTTTTACATCCCACAGTTATGGAAGCCTTTGGCTTGCAGCCATTGAAATTGGCAGGGAAAGATATTCATCTCTATCAGGATTTTCATGGAGGGATTTTGGCAGAATCTAATGCGGTAGAAGTTGATTTTTACTTATTGTGGAAAACTTTTAAATATGTTTTTGTAATTTCTTAAACTTTACCGGTCCCAGTAATTTTGGGGAAAGATTTTGTTGATCAGGAGGGTTTGTTATACTTTCTGAAAACTCAGAGTCTGTTTTGAACCAGATTTTGGGCTAATGTATACCGTTGAACAGGCAGAGCAGTTGCATCCTGCGCATATGAAGGATGCGGTTTCTTTAATAGATTATATAGATTTGCCGGATTTTCCGGGAGTAGATGTCCCACCGGTGTTGAGGATGGAAGCTTATCCGGTGACACTGATGGAGCCAGTTACTTTGGCGCCGTTTTTGGTCTCCATTCCAAAGTGTTGGGTACCAAAAAATGTGCCTGTAGGAGATAGAATGATGACCGTACCTTCTGATAAATTAGTTGCGGATGTACCTCGGCATAGGGTGTCTTTTTGTCGTGGAGACCTGAATCAAGGCCAATTCAAATATTAAATTCATCACCCGAGGAAGTGCGTTTGAAGGTTCCCATGCAAGAATCTGATATTATTAGCCCTTGGGATGAAAAAAAACTTGATAATCAGGAGAATCAGGCTGAGCGGATGGATATTGATTTATTGGACAGAGTTATTATATAGACCCTTTGTTGTCGCAGGAGCAACGCACAGCATTGGCTGCATTGTTGAGGCGCTATAAAAAATTATTTGCGTTATCGAATTCAGAATTTCGAATAAGTGATTTGGCAACCCATTATATAGATACAGGAAGTGCAGAACCTACATTTCAATCGGCAAGGTGCACGTCTCCAGCTGTTCGTAAAATTGTACAACAGGAAATTTCCAAAATGTTAGAACAAAAAGTTATTGTACTTTCAAAAAGTCCATATTCGAGCCCGATAGTTATCGTCAAAAAAAGACTTCATATCGGTTTTGCGTCGATTATCGACAATTGAACAGCCATACTAAAATAGACAGTTATCCGATACCTAGAATTGACGATGCGCTCGACTCACTGCAGGGGTCTCAATGGTTTGCCACTTTGGATTTAATGAGAGGCTATTGGCAATTGCCAGTGGCGCCACAAGACCGGGGAAAAACAGCTTTCTCCAGCAGTGAAGGGCATTTCGAATTTTTACGTATGCCTTTTGGTCTGTGCAATGCCCCTGCGACAATGCAGAGGAGCCTGGACCAAGCGCTGCTCCATTTAAAATGGGAACAGTGCTTGATTTATTTGGATGACATTATCGTGTTTGCAAAAACTTTTGAAAAATTTTTAGAACACTTACAAAATGTTTTTATGGTTCTGGACAGACACGGCTTGCGCTTGCGACCAAAAAAATGTTTTTTCGCATTCAGAGAATTTAAATATTTGGGTCATTTAGTGAGCGGATCAGGCATAACTGTCGACCCTGATAAAGTAACTGCAGTGTGAAATTGGCGGGGTATTACTGTTGTTTTATATTGAATTTTTCTAAGGTGGCAGCCCCGCTCATTGCGCTGACCTGTGAGAGTAAAAAATTCGAATGGTCGAAGGAAACTGACCATGCTTTTCAAGCTTTAAAATTGGCCCTGACAACGGCTCCAGTGTTAACTATGTGGGATCCGACGGCATTACTGAGGTAGTTGACCTACTGTCCCGGGTCTATGATTTGAAGGTTCTAGGCCCGGCGCAAACCTTCCTAGGGATCGAATTTGAGCAGGACCGTTCTGACGGGAGCGTAACCATGCACCAGACGCCGTACATCG
>JAQGBX010006793.1:0-12094 GCA_034698745.1 Megaphyllum sjaelandicum
TCTCACTTTTTCCGAGCACAAATTTTAAAAATTTCTATGTTAATTTTCAAAATTGTCGTTAGTAAATTTAAAAAAAAAATATTTTCCAGTGTCAATTTTGGAAAAGTCAATTTTTTGCGTTGTCATCGGTCAGGGAAATTTTTTCTTGAAACCTGGAAAAGTCAGGGAAGTTGAAATTGAAATTTCTGGGGGAATCCTGATTCAGATTTCAACGTTTTCATACTTAATTAGATCCTAGCTCGCCTAATGCGGTGTTTCTACTCGCAACGTGTGGAAATGACGATATTGTGCGGTTATTCAACGTCATCGTAGGAACTAATTTCATGATTTCTTTGAACGGAGAACTTCGAGGACACTCTACTAATATTAATAACTGTAGATTTTCTCCAAATGGAAAGCTTCTAGCATCTGCTTCGGGTGACAAAACTGTTATTGTTTGGAATGTGGTTTGTAGCTTGTGATGGTCTCTTGGAATATGTTAAATTTTGAGAGTCAAGTTTAAAACATTTTTTTAAATTTTTTCTCTATAGGAAACTCGTACGATTTTAATGAAGTTAATTGGTCACCAACGGTGAGAGATGTTTACATTATATGCTAATACGAGGAGTGCTTTCTAAGTTTCCACAAACATGTTTTTTTTTTAAAAAAAAACGGCCAAATGGAATTTAATGAAATTTGTTAGAGCAATCTATGTAAATATAAAACTCCATTTTGTTTCGTGCATTTTTGGGAGCGAGTATATGCTTTGCTTCACTTCTCTCACCATCTTTCACATTTTTCAACTGACCAATCCACTCCTAGACTTAACGTTCGGACATTACTTGGACCTTAAACGTTGTCACATATTTCTGCTCCTGAAATGCCTTCAAAAGTTTAGAAAAACGCTGCTGAACCACAATCTCCTCGGACTCTCATCTTTGCGCACCAATTTTGAGCTGGTGTAATTTTTGAAACATATCCTTTAAGGTTGAAATATGTTCAGGGATGATGAAAGAATTTTTCCAACGAATTTCATTAAAATTCATGCTGCTGGTTTTTTTAAAAAAAAAAATGATTTCAAAAACTTAATGGACACCACTCATATGTAGTATTCGTAAAAAAATTGTTAACTTTGTGCAAAAGGTATTTATTCAATATTTCGGAGATATTTTGAGGAAATTGTTAATACTTAATTCGAAGTTAAAAAAGAGTTTTATTTAAATTAAAGGTTATGCAGGCAAAAGCAACATGCCACTAATAAGTTAATTTGGAAATTAAATGTAGCTAAACGGTTTTGAGTTTGAATAGTTTCTGGGGTGGGTATGATAATGTTCAATGAATTTGTTTGGAATAAAGCGATTGGTAATTTCAGATTTTAAAAAGTGTTTTCAATTATTTTCACAATTTTCTGTTAACCCATTTGCAGATTGCTTACTGTTATCTCCTTTCTTATTTTAGTTACGTCACCTCATGCGCATTTTCTGTCTGCAATAATTACTTGGCCTCTGGATCCAATGACAAAACTGTGTTGGTCTGGAAATTGGGAAATGGGAATCATTGCGAAAGTGAAATGCCGCTTTTTAAATGTCTGACAATTGGTGCGCTTGAAGGACGCTAAACGTTGATCTTAAATGTTCCCCATTTCTACTTTTTTCAGAACCATCTGCTCAAGAAGCCATGGCAGACGTCGATTTTAGCGCAGCGCCTCCACTATGCATCGCAATAACCCAAGATGATGGCCTTACTCCCAACGAATATTTTTGCCCAATAACGCAAGAAGTGATGAACGACCCCGTCATTGTGGCAGGTAAGTTCATGGTTAATAACATTCTTAAAAACAATTTAAGCAAGATTTTGGCAGCTATCTGTAAGTTTATTTATCCCTTGTAAATCAATTTGCTCGGCCCTCACGTCTATGCATTTTAAGTCCTTTTTTAAAAATGTTTTTCCAAGTAATGAGGGTGAGTGTTTAAACTCGATTATTTCCAAACACAGCGAGAATATGTAATATTGTATATGTATTAAACATTTTTTTCATTGTTTAGTTAATATTTTAAGGCAACCAGACTTAGGCCAGGCAGTGATAAAATATATATTGCGATATATCCATGCGTTGAAATAAAACTTGTCATGATAAATGTATACCGTTAACAGGGAAAAGTCAAGGAAGAATGAATTATTTTGAAAAGGTCTGGAAATTTGACGTATTAATGTTGGCACAATCCGAAATTAATGATTCTACAATTGTTCGTAGTTAGCTCAGGGTCTATTTGCAACATTTTTTAATTTGTAACAATTTCAGAGCATTAAATTTATAAAATTTGGACAGTTTCCGAAAACAAACTTGCAAGGTTTTCCACGTTTTCCGAGCATAAATTTCGAAAATTTTAAATTATTTTTAGTATAGATTTGTAAAATTTTAAACAGTTTCCAAGGAGAAAGTTTAACAATTTTCAACAGATTCTGAGGACAAATTGGCAAAATTCTGAAACCTTTTCAGAGTGAATTTTTTTAAAATTTACAGCCTTTTCCGAATACAAGCATGTAAGATTTCCAGAAACAAGCTAATTTTTCCAAATATCAATGCAAAACACGTTTTGTCTTCGGTTGGGGAAATCTGTTTAAAAACCTGGAAAAGTCAGGGAAGTTGAATATGAAATTTCTAATATAGGGGAACTCTGGTTAAGGTTATTAACGTCGCTTTAAAATAAAACTATGACGAGTCACCTCATTCACGGTAGGGGATCCATCGTAAAAACTAATGTAGTTTTACTAAATATAATGTATATATGGTATCAGATAAATTTGGACCTCCGTCGTAAAAGCAGATGGCCCCGCCAAGGGATAGTAATTAAAAAAAACGGAGTTTTCTCCATCTTCGATCGATACTTTTCTAATAAATAATTGTATTACCGTAACATTATTTACATCCTCCCTGTAGATGGATTCTCTTACGAAAGAAGCGCCATTGCCAAATGGTTTGCCGGCGGCCGCACCACCAGCCCCATGACGAACAACATTTTGCCTCACACCCACCTGACACCTAATTATGCCTTAAAGATGCTCATTCAACGCCACCTGCAACAGTGAGGGCAATGCACTCGAATATTCTGCTGCGAGCTCTTCGAAGATGTGTCCGGTATGAAAGCACCGAATAATTGTTGCTCGTTTCTCTCTTACGGTATAATTATCGCCGACGAATTCACAACTCGCAGACTAAATGACTCTTAAACAGCTGGAAAAATTAGGGATGAATTATTTATTGCATATCATTAAGTGTCCTTTTTAAACGCCGGCTCAAAGTTCTAAAATGGCAATAATCAATATCTTGTCAGAGAATCCCTCGAAGGCTACGGTGATTTTAACCGCCCGTATTTCCAAAGAAAGTCTAATATGCGGCGTTGATAAAAATGCGAGTGCGTATTTAAAATTTTCACAAAGTGAGGTAAAGTTTATCGAAATGCTCATCAGAAGGAATAGACCATCTTCGATGTAACCAGTTAAACTCATTGAGTCACCTGTAGCACTTCCTCGTATCATAAGTTGTTAAAAAGAAATTTGTTTATTGATGATATGGTAGACTTTCCTTCTGATGCGCTATTTGTAAATAAGAGAAAAAATCGATATGGCAGTAAATATTAATAGAGAACCGAGTAAGTTTTTACGAAACTTAAATATGCTAGGAAATAGCGAAATTTTATTATATGATGGGTGTTCTTCATTAAGTTTTTGTAGTCATTTTTTTTAAAAAAAAAATTGCTGTATAGATTTTAATGAAATATGTTGGAAAAATTCTTCCATCATTCCTGAACATATTTCAACATTTAAAGATATTTTTAAAAATTGCACTTGCTTAAAATTGGTGCGCAAAGATGGAGTCCGAGAAGATAGTGGCTCAGCAGCGTTTTTTTAAACTTTTGAAGGCATTTGAGGAGCAGAAAGGCGCGACAAGGTTTAAGGTCCGAGTAATGTCAGAACATTGGGTCTAGGAGCTGATTGCTCAGTTGAGAAATCTGAAAGATGGGGAGAGAAGTGGATGTTGAGTGGCTCGAACAAATACCGAAATCTTAAACGTTTTTTGAGCAAGGCATACATTCGTTCCCAAAAATGCACCAAACGAAATGGACATTTTTTTTCAATAATGGATGGTCATAGACGTGACCAAATTTCATTAAAATTCATACAGCCGGTTTTTATTTGCAAAAATGATTGCGGAAACTTAATGAATACTCCTCATATAATAGAGAACCATGTACAGTAAGGTATTTAAAGTTTGTGTTAACTATTTAATACGAAACTTAAATATGCTGCAAAATGATTGAACCAGGAGAAACCCTGATCCAAAATGTGTGATATCAGATCGTGCGGAAAAGCATTTTTTCCGCTGTCAAAAATTAATTGGGCAAAATTTGCTCAAATTTCATTTTCCCCCGTTTGAAGCATCTATAGGCGATTACTGCCTACTTCGAATATTACGAACATGCGGTAAAGCGAAATTTATTATATTACGATATATAGTGTGACACAATTATACAAAAATTTGTCCGATCCTTGATTTTGCTACAACCGTTTTTTATTTCTACCAAGTTGCAGGGAATCGAATGGTTATTGAACTTAGTTCTAAAGCTTTATATAAAGCTTCCAATCCAATGATGGCTTCCTGGCTGATTTCACTCAAATGCTGGCAGTCTGTTTTCAAAAATTGTTTTCCAAATCGCTTCTTCTCATTTTGGGCGTCGTTGAATAAACGTAGCGACATATTCCCAAAATTTAAGAAGATGCAATAATGTTGTTGATAATATTAAGATAGTTTTCTGGGGTAGTTTTGTAGGATCAGGGTAGGCGCCCCAGAAATTTCCTGTTTAACTTCCCTATCTTTTCCAGGTTTTTAAACAAATTTCCCTGACCAATGATCCACGATTTTTAAAAATCAACATGGGGCAACTTTCAATATTTTTAAAAATTTACTTATGTCCATTTTGGAATAAAAATTCATTCTCGGAAAAGGTTATAAATTTTGAAATTTTACTCTGAAACTATTGAAATGTTTGCAAATTTATCCTCTGAAATTATTTAAAATTTTGCAAATTTGTCCTCTGAAATTATGGAAAGTTTTGCAAATTTCTCCTTGGAAAATGTGGGAAATTTTGCACTTTTGTCCTCAGAACCTTTTGAAAATTTTGAAAATTTCCTCAGAAACTGTGGAAAATTTTAAAAATTTCTCCTCAAAATCTTGAAGCTATTGAAAATTTTACAAAATTCTACTTGGAAAACGTGAACAATATTGGACATTTGTCTTCATAACCTTTTGAAAATTTTACAAATTTGTCCTCAGAAACTGTTGAAAATATTGCAAATTTATATCCTCTGAAACATTTGAAACTTTCTTTTTTTTTTTGGGAAAACGTGAATTTTGCAAATTCTACTCGGAAAACGTGGAACATTTTGCAAATTTCTACTCTGAAATTGTTAAAAATTTAGAAATTTGCACTCGGACAACGTTGCAAATTTGTCTTCGGAAACTGTTGAAAATTTTGGATCGCAACATCAGGAAATATGTAGCATTTCCTTGGGTTTTTTCAATATAAATCTTTCTTTCCTGACTTTTCCATGACTTTACCAGGTTTTCCTGGTCTGAGGGAATCCTGCGTATCTCAGCATAGTGGAAAATATACAGTACCATTATGCAAAAATTGTTTTTTAATCGTGCCTTAAGTCATTCCCATCAGGAGTATTCGTTGCGTAATTGCACGATGTAACCTAAACTTCACCGATGCAATTTTGTTTTCCATACACGCTCTAAGTGTTCAGTTTTAAAATGTATTCATAAAAACTATCACGAAGCATATATTTAAACATTCGTAACGTACATCATATGCAATTTCTGTACAAATGTAACAACCATCGTGTCTTATTTAATATCTACTTTAAGGGTGAATATCCTTGGTCACATTTTGGAAATTGACCTTGGAAGAAGTCGTGAAAGCTTAATACCATTTTATTGTCATTAGGTACAGTCGATTCGCATTTTTCGAACCTCCGGAGACCCTAACAAAGTTTGTAAAATGAAAAGTTCATAAATGGGAATGGCATTAAAAAAATATTGAAAAATGCGATTTGCACTCACCTTTTTGTTTGAGATTCGATCGTAGTTACTGAATTAAATCGAAATCACATTTATGGGAGTGTTGTCAACTTCGGGCCAACTTGCAAGGTCCAAACTCCAAACTCCAACCCGTTTGGGAAAATTTCCCGTTTCCCCGGAAGGAAAACTGGGAAAAATTTCATCAGTGTACGAGGAAATTAAATTCTTAAAATGGAGGGAATGCGCCACTTCTATCTCGTAAATAAATTTGAGCTAAAGATAACGTTAGATTACTGGGAAAAATTTTCGGTATCCAACGCAATGGTTCGTAAAAACGTTATTTTCATAAATGTAGTGTGCGTAAAAACGCGAGTCGATTGTAGTAGGAGAATTACATCAGTGATGGTTATATTTAAGATCAATGTTCGAATTTAGTGAATCCTACGAATCTTGTTTTATTTCTAAAATTTTATTAACCGATGAAAGAGTTTGTTGATTATAACTAAGGTGTAATTGAAGCAAATATTGTACATTGAAATGAAAAGTAAGAATATATTAATCCTGATTTTTAACTTTACGAACTGACTTTTTACTGTATATTCGAAGTTTGAAATGAGTTTGCTGACACCTTTGCAGTATGCGCAAATGTGAATTAATCGAATAACCGCTGCAATTACTAATAATTTAGTTTAAGAAGTTTTTAACTTCTCAAAATAGAGTAATAGGGTGCGAGCCTAAAGAATGCTTACTTTCGACGTGCTTCTTTCAGCTTCGTTCGTGCTTGTTTTCAGCTTCTTTCATGCTTGTTTTCAGCTTCTTGGCTCCAGCTTTGGGGCGCACAATGAACGCTGATATCAGCGTGATGGTCAGTGTGCTCGGTGGCGCCACTGCATGCATTGTGCTAGGTGAAACATCCGCGTAAAACCTTGAATATGCACATTGGCATCTCATGATGAGCGTAGGACACGTTTATAGTTATCTGTGTCAGACTGTGTGCCACTCTGTGTCTTAAAAATCTGCTTTCCGATTGCCAAAAAAGAATGTTTTTCATTCTTAAAAGCTTATCAGCGCTTCAAATAAAGTCTGGCTCGGCTAAGCCTTCTTTGTATGCGCCCTCATTTAAAAAGCATGCCGCATTCTTATCCCGCTTGGGGGAGCTAGTGTACACCGAGTGGTAAGCTCCTGAAATAAGCATTCTTTGTGCTCGCAGCCATACATAATTTGTTGTTGTTCCGATGAATAACCCAGTTTTAATAGACGTTACTGCAGTTCAGTGCAGCCAACTTGTTTTATTTTAATGAACAAGCAGAGTTTTTGCATAATAGAATTTTATTTAAAAATCGAATTGTGAAATTATTCGTTTTCACGAATTTCAGGAATTTTTGACAATTTACAATTTTACGAAATTTTATCGTATTTCTAGAATTTCCTGGTTCGGTCGATTGGCCTACTGTATGTTACGATCGTGAAGCATGTTATAAATAAAATCTGCATTTTTCCACTTTCGTTACGAGTTCTTTTTCCAATTTGAAGTTATTTTGAGTTTTATTTGAATAATCTGGCGTCATCTTGAATTTATTTTCAAAAATCACACCGTTGTACCTACAGGAATCTAGCATAAAATGTATTACGCAATGAGGGGGGGGGGGGGTAGATCCCCAACCCCCCTCCCCTATGGTACGATTGTTCTCACTGTTTTTTTTTTCCAAGAACCTAAAGGAAAACAAAATAAAATGACGGAAATCTTTGTACAAAATGTGGATGCTAAATTCCCTTTTCGTTCGTCTGGCCTGAATTAATAGGCTATTATGCAAAAATATCTTTTCAATATGAACCCTCTGAGCTACCACGAATTGAGAAGAGGCGTTTTCGGCAATGCTCCGAATTAATGGAAAACTGAGGCGCGCAAAAAAAACACCGTAGATGGCGCTGTAATTTCGTTAAATAGGGATCTCGCCTAGAATGCCATTATCTTTTCAAGATTTGCGCTCTGTCAAGAAGCCGTCATAAATGAGAATCGGCGTGATAGCAGAACTCGCGGTCAGTTGCTTTACGAATTGTACTTTGACACTCATGAAGTCACGTGTGCTCAAAGAATGCAGCGACAACCTCGATTGATTTTTTTTTGTAAATTGATTAGTGCGTTGATTTTGGATTTTGTACGCGTGACTTCACGACTGCTAATTTAAGTACGATTCGTAAATCGTCCGAGTACCCCTGATATCATTGATGGTTTTTTAACCCACGTGGTTTACAAACATCGAAAACCTCGAGTGATTTTTTTTTAAAAAAATTGATTAATTCGTCGATTTTGCGCGCTTGACTTCACGACTGCCAAAGTACGATTCGTAAATCGCCAGAGTACCCCTAGCATCATCGCTGAAAACGCCTATTCCCGCGTTTTTCGTTAAAATCCTCACGTATTTCGGAAGTTTTCAGGTAAAAAAAAGGCACTCCATTCTTCGGTTACAACGAAGCAGTCTTCCACGAGGTCGCAACCGGGCCGGGCGTATGTTCGAAAGGTCAAGACCGAGGCCGTAACAGCTTATAGCGAACATATTCGACCCTTTACGTACGAGTTCAAAGTTGACCGGTAGCAATTATACTTTCAAATATTGAAAGTGTTTTTTTTTTATTCAACGAATTTTAGAGTTTTCTCTTGGAATTGACGGTTTTGTTGTTGAGGTGTTTGCGTTTTTTGCATTTGCAGCTTCGCACCGCTTTGATGACGTAAGACCTTCGTTGACCGTCTTGACACAACAGATTGACTCGCTTGCGTTTGGTGACGTCATCCACGCAGTGCCATTCTTCGCGCTCTTCGCCCGACCGGAAGTTGACGTAATCGGAATACCAGGGCAGTTTGGAGATGGGCAAACAAATGCCCGCACAAACCACTTCCGTCATGGGTTTGATCGACGTGCATGGACCGTCGGAAATGTAGCGCTTAGAACGAAGCTCCTTGCAACCCATCGGAGAATCACCTAGAAAACAAAAAGGTAAATTAGTTAAGCTTATTCGTGGAAACAACAACATGGAGCCCAGAGTTAATGACGTTTAAGAATTTATGATTAATGGGTAGGGTGAAAAAATGTGGATTGATGGTAAGTAATGCTGAAAATTCGGATTATGGCATCATTACTTTGGCGTAGTCTGGTAATTGTGGGCGTGGTTAAACATGCCGTCAATAGTATTGACCCTGTAGGTTTTTCCCTTTAAATATGGTCCTAAAGGGACCTGTCCACGGTCAATATTGTCATATCGTGCAGGGTGGAAAAATTTGGAATGATGGCTAGTCATGATAATAATCCAGATTTTGGCATCGTTATTGGGACGTGGTGTGGTAAATAGGGGCGTGTTTTAAGATATTGAAAGTATTATTCACAAGATTATGGCGCGCAACAATAATTCGGTCAATAGAATAGAAATGATGCATGTGAAAAGTCGTCATTACTGTACGCAGATACGCGTTTCTATAAGCAAAAATAGTGTCATTTCAAACTATCAGTAAGGTTGAGATGGTAATGAAAGCGACCGACGCAGCATTTTTGGAGGTAATGTCATTATACATGTAGGTGTATTGCGTCGTAGTAATGAACGTGTAAGTTCCCTTTTGGAACGGTGGCCATTGCAGTAATGATGAAAATCCGGATTTTGGCATCTTTCCTGATGGGGCTACGTCGCTACAAAATGATGTCGAAATGGGAATTTGTGAAAGCGTTTACATTTAGGATGCTCAGACAAACGCTTCGCGAAACGCACTATGGTATAGTTGTGAAATCAAGTTCGCAAAAGCTATAAGATGCAATAATTGGTTTAAAAAAAAAAAACGATACTATTCAAATCAAACAGGTCGTCGGCTGTTAAGTGAGATTCGTTAAAGCTTCAGTCTGAGTACCCCTATTGCATCATTCGAATGAGTTTATTTTCCAAATTGTACTGTTGAAAATACAAAGATATTCAGTGCGAGGCTAATGTAAAATTTTTCTGATGCCAGATTGCGCAATGAGGCTAAAGAACGCAGTATGCTAATTAAGCGTTCGATTTAGCAGTGGTTCTAAATTGCAAATGGCGCCTGCAAGTTCTATATCACTCGTCTCGAACTCTCGATTACGCGGCTAATGAATTAGTTTAGGAGTTTCGTTACTGCAAATACCCAAGTTTAAAGGTAAGACCGAGACTTAATTAACAGCGCGTTATTAAATGATTGTTTAAATATCCGTCAAAGTTTAGTAAGCGTCAAATTCCACTAGGCAGACTTCGTAACGAGGAAATAAACTTATTTCGGCGAATGTTCAAAGGGGTGTCTAAAATGAGCCAGAAAGGCATAAAAATAATAGCGCCAAAGCTAATTTCTTCCAATATTTATTCGTTTTTTTACCCCCGTGTTTGTATATCCCTCTCTTTCTCGGTCATTTTCCGCTCGCCTATACGATATACTAGTTTCTGGTTGCTACGTTTTTCCGAGCTATTTTCGGTGTATACTGTTTATTAAAGATTTCCTTTTCTATTCAGTTCTCTTTTGGCTCTGGCCTAATAAACAAACGTTATTTCGTTTTACGTTACGAAAACAGCGTCGCCTTTCATCTCTCGTTTGTCTTGATTTTACTAGTGTTTGGAAATTAATCCCAGATAAGTTTCAACGGTGGGGGTTCTATAGCCACCACTTGAAATCCACTGTAACCGAAATAATACTTAAGTTAAATATTAGATTTAGAAACGCCATCGCGGTTTCTTTGCCCTAGCAATATGCAGGGGGGCGATTTTTCACCCATTCCGTGGGTGATTTGTTCCCTTAGCCTAACTTCTAGAAATATACAATAGGCTGTGTCTTTCAGTGCACCGAAACGGCTGGTATGTCTTTTGTGGAATGCCGACCCTTGAAGTACGTTTAGCAGCCGCGATGCAGCAGGGAGGCGCGGTAGTCGATCTTAGTTCCTTAAAATGTCGAAACAATCGCAGTATTTTTCTAAAACCATCTACTGTAGGGCATTATTTTTTTCACATTTTGGTTTAAAAATAAGATTCTCGATTTCACTAGAAACTACCATACTGGATAGCCCATTGTATGCTTATTGCCTCCATATAGAGCCCTGCGTTTCAAAGGAATTTCGATAATTGTATCGTGGCTAATATCAAACACTAGCATTACATGCTGAGTTCGCCTGTCTGTTGTGCCATTGGTCAGTGGAGGACCTTGAGCATGTCTTAATGGAGTTTCAAGTGCTGGGGCCTACACCGGACCTCTGGACCAATTTAGACACACCTACAGTACCTTGCTTGGTCTCGATACAGGGAAGCCGCACGATATTCATAACTTTCGCAGTGCCAAGGCAAGACTAGTGTAGTAGTCCACACTACAAAGGACTGCTGGGTCGATAACACCCCCTCCATAGACTAATCTTTGCAAATCGGATGAATAAGCATCCCATTGGTTCAAACTGGAGGCCTCCTTTGCAAAGGAGTAATCCTATCATATCTTATTAGCTAAACTATCAAGCTCTAACGAAGATTATACGGAAAATAAGCAGTTGTGGGAACCCAAATAATAAGGAAAAATGTTTCAGCTGCGTAACTTTTTGTTCCATTCAAAAGAATAATTAAGAAAATTCCTTTCTTGTCATGAATTTTTAAGAAAGTAAAATATTCGAGCGCAGAGGACAACCAAAATCAGACGAAGTGAATTGCTCGGTGAAGTGGTTTTGGATCAATTACAATTAACCTATTGAATATCGTGATTTTGTTGTTGCCTATTTTGACTATTTATCTCGACCTTTTTTTCTTATCCAAAATTGTAATACACTGTATATATTGTGATGGCGCAGTGTCATTCGTCTTATATGATGAAATTAACATCATTCGTCCATACGTTATATAGGGTGGGGCATATGTCTGACCTTTCAAATATCTTTACCACCTCAGGCGCTATGTAAAATGTGCTTACATCAGAGAATAAGATGTGATGTGAGGACTCCAGAAGCCATGTCAAACATTACAGTGCACGTCAATTTCATGGCGCATGCGATTTTAAAC
>JAQGBX010006794.1:0-12093 GCA_034698745.1 Megaphyllum sjaelandicum
AAATTTATTTTCTGAAAGCGATTCGGATAATCAGCGATTCGGATAGTCGGAGTTCGGATAATTGGAGTTCTACTGTAATAATAAGTCCGGAAACTCGTTCAACAACAAGGAAGACTAACTTGCACGTCATATTAGCGGCCAAGGGCTAGTAAGCCTACTAACCTGGCTGCATTGCCGAATTAACTTCGTCACAATTCTTTCCCAGTCCTCTCTCGAAAGTGCCGGAGCCAAACCAGCATACTTCTTCAACCTTGCGCCCATATTTTCCATGCTTTCCAATTAAACGGTCTCCTGGCAGCCCCACTGATTCACACACGGCATCTGTCTTAACCAAAATACTAAGCAAACACGTGCGTCAGCTGATTGAGCGTTTGACAAAACATCCCGCATGGGATTATGGTTCCTCTCGTTTCTTCTCGTTTCCAATATTGGCGGGAAATTTCGAATCTTCCACTTCCTCCGCGACAAACAATAACATTATTTAACTATTCTGAGCATGCACACTCGTGAATAAAAATGTTTAATTTTCGAAATATGCTCTACTGACGTTTTAGGAGTGCCTCGACGTGTATCTCAGAACTCAGTTATCTTGCGGCAACTTCTTAACAATTTGAAATGGGCCTTGAAAGGGAAGTTGAAAAATTTTCCTACTTAATGTGGTGCTGGGCCTAAATTTTATAATATGACCCAGTCACCCTGTTTTAATTAAACTTTCAGCCGGGGTTTTATGAAATACCCTTATTGTAATGCTTGAGCCTGCTCTAATTCCAAACCTGCTTTCTCTCATAACTGTTGGGTTCCATCTTGTATGGTAGTGAGTTCTACTGTTGGACCTAGCAGGTTCTCTTTAACACTCCTAGAAGTGAAACCATGCATAAGTTCGAAAGGGGTAGCCTTTGTTGACGCTTGGCGAGCGAAATTGTATGCTGTCATTGACTCGTCCACACAGGTTGCCCAGTTTACTCCTTGACTATTTTCTAAAAACCTTGTATGGAGCACTGTCAAGAGTGTTTGTATCACTTTGTCGGTGAGTCTGTCCACCTGTTGATTATAGGCGGTCGAGCAACAATGCTCTATCCTATACTTATTCAAATACTTTAAAAATTCCCTGCTCTTTTGAGGTGTCCCACTCTCGCTAACTAGTGCCCGGGAGATTCCAACCTAGCACACTATCTTTTCAAAGAATTTTACTAAGCATGCGGCATTCTAATTCTTAATTGAAGTAGCCACGCAGAAGTGAGTGACAAAGTCCACCGCCTACTGCTTTTGGCTGCGGACCTACAAAATTAAAACCTTACTGTTCTGCAGGGCCTGCGCTAACTATGGGGAACAACTCACAAGCCGGTTTAGATTTTATATGGTTCGCTTTCTGACACAACTCGCACGTTTGTACATATTGCAGCACTGACCTTCGCGATCCTGGCCAGTAATTTCCTCTTGCAACCACCGCAACCGTTTTGGTCAAATTGAAATGTCCCATCAAGGGATCGTCGTGGCACATCCTTAGAATGTCCTGGCGCAAGTAATCCGGCACTACAAACAATAAACGTGGTATTTCTCCTGGCATAAAAAATACAATACACTTGCCAATTCAAGGTACCGGATGAATCCAGTAACTAGGAGACCTGAGCACGAAGGTCCATTAACAACACATCCCTGCGCTGCTCCGCTTGGAACTATCTTTCGAAAGCATAAATAAATTGGCGTCTTTTTCCCCCTCGTGTGGTTTCGCTGATAAAGAGAACCTACTTAGGCAGTCCGCATTTTTGTGGAGTCCGCCTTTCCTATATTTTATGACATAATGAAATTCTTCTAATTGGGCTTTCCAGCGGGCCAGACGAGAGGAGGAATTTTATGACATTTCGGAAACTGCTTACCAAACAAGTAATGCCTAAACTTCTCGGTGGCCCAGACCACCGCCAACGCCTTCAACTCGGTCACTGAGTACCGAGGCTTTACAATCGAGATTGTTCAACTCCCGGATGCCAAGACGCGCTGCGCGTCTACCTTTACCTGTTGAATAACTGCGCCTTAACCAAAGAGAGACGCATCTGAATACAGAAATATTTGCAAAGTTGGATTAAACATGGTTAACACAGGTGCTGAACTTAATGCTCTCTTCAACTCCTGAAACACATCTTCGGATTTCTCTCCCCATTTGAACTTTTTTTCTCACTCTCAATGAAGTGGCGAAAGTACCCTGCCAACCCAAGGAAGCTTCTAACCATCATTTTTAAGGTGGGGGTTAGAAACGCCAACACCACGGATATCTTTTCAGGGTCCATCGCCACTCCATTTTTACTAACTTTGTGCTCTAAATACTTAACTTGCCAGTAGCCAAAAAATGTTTGCGTGGGTGTAGCTGCAAGCCATAGTCCTGCAATACCTGGCACACCTCCCAAATTATTTAGGAACATTTCAAAGGTACCCGCAAAAATGATCACATCATCCAGATACACTAAGCACTGCTCCGATCGCATACCCAGCAGGATTTGGTCTAAACCACGCTGCATTGTTGCGGGGGCATTACACAAGCCAAAGGGCATACAAAGAAACTCTTAATATCCCTCGCAACAAAAGAACGCTGTTTTTTCTATATTTTGAGGGACATTCTCAGCTGCTAATATATTTCGACATTGAATCCAGTGTAGCAAACCAGTCTGCCCCTTGTAGGGTATTCAACGCATCATCTATGCGTGGGATTGGGTAGGCATCCACCTTTGTTTGTAAGTTAATCAAGCTTTCGATAATCTACACAAAACCTATAAGCACCATCTTTTTTCTTTACTATCATGATGGGGCTTGAGTAGAGACTTTTGCTAGGAGTTATGATTTGATTATTCAGCATCTCAGCCACCTCCTTCTTCACAATCTCCCGGACAGCTGGGGATGTCCTTCTTGGTGGCTAATATGTTTGGGGAGCTACTTGCGTATCAACAGTGGGTGCTGGTAATTTGGTCAACCCAAATTTGGCCAATGGAAGAGCAAAGACTGACAAAAACCGTACCAGCAAGGCCAGTAAATCCTCTTGTTGTTCTTTTTGTTGAATCAGGATTTATATTTAAGGCTGCCTTAAATCGTAGCCTTTTGCTTAAACTCAATAGTTCCTGTTTTCTCAGCTGTTTTCCATTTACCGCAAGTATTTCATCTCCTTTCGGGGAACGGGCTGCAAGTGTTAGCACTTGACCCTTCTTTCAACTGAATGTTGCTGCGCTAAGGTTAGCCACCTCAAACGAACGTACTCTAGGGCCCCCAGTCAAAAACACTCTGTACGCTGGACGGACATCGATCATCAAATTAAATGGAGGCGCAAGAATATCTTGCTCCCCCACCGGCATGTCCCCAGGCAT
The DNA here is from genome assembly GCA_034698745.1 of Megaphyllum sjaelandicum. Classification (NCBI taxonomy): domain Eukaryota; kingdom Metazoa; phylum Arthropoda; class Diplopoda; order Julida; family Julidae; genus Megaphyllum; species Megaphyllum sjaelandicum. The sequence continues at coordinate 3,351 of JAQGBX010006794.1, forward strand.
AATACATTTAACCTGAGAGATTTAACATGGCGGCAACACCGTAGGCGCAGCCAGCATCACCGGATAAGGTTGTTAGAAAACACATTCTTGTCTATGGGAGGGCAAGCTACTTCGCCCATTTCTAGATCACCTCCCTTCTCCTCCACTGGTGGGATTTTCACGAACAAGGCCCTACTAATCAGAAATGTTACTGTCAGATCATCATTAAATGTGAATTCACCTATTGCATATACATCGATTCCTAACTGCTTGGAGAAGTTCTACCCCAGCCACCAAATTCTCCTGCATTTTTATAGGTTGGGGCACCACTCAAAACCTATGCGTAACATACCTGTCAAAAACTCACACCTTTAGTTCTACTGATCTTCCACACGCCAATCTATGCCCTGTTGCACCCCTTAGATATTGTAGGCCTTTTTGTGGGTCGTCATCTATCTTTTAACCTAGGCGTTCGACCAGTGGCTGCTTAATAATCGACAGGTATGATGCAGTAGCAAACTGTGCATAGCACAGCATCCGATTTATGTAGACCTTAATCACCGGAGTGTCATCTTCATCGAAGCGTATTAACCGGTTTGTCGCCGGTAAACCGGGGTTTCTATGTACAGTTACTTTGCTCATGTATTCTTTTGCTCTATGGCAAATCTTTTGACATTCAAAGCATGGAAATTTGGAATAGTATAGTACCGCACCTGACCCTTGTCTATTAGTATTGTGTACGTCCACATGAGACTTGTTTTTGTCTTCCCGCCCTTTTTTGCATTCTTTGCTCTGAGTACATAGTCTTTTTCCAATTCTAACAGAGCCCTACAGTACTCCACTAATCCCAAATGAGTCCCTGGTCGCATTTGTTCCTTGTTATATGTAAGGCCACTCAGCTGACACTCATGCTTGGCGCCTTACCCAACGACCTTGTGACCTTCCCTTCCTCGCTCTTTTTAGTTGCACAGCTGCCTGGAGGCTAAACGAATTTAGCCTTTGCAGATTCTTCAACCTAGAAGTTTCAAGGAATGCAGCCAGGCTCTTGAAACACGAATTCCAGTCAGGGGGTGCTGGGAAAGGAGAAAATAGGAACTGGGCAGAACTCCACTGACCAGCAATGAGACAGGACGTCCAAAGGGAGGGATAGAAGCCCAGATTGGGATTTTATTTGGGACTAACTACTGGGACCTGAGGAGCAGCCAGGGGATACAGACATCAGGATTGTGGAGCCTATAGACCTAAACCTTTATGGAGGACAACAGCCAGGACCAGGAAAATATTTTGCAGTGGCTGAATGGCCGACAGCCAGTGAGTGACTTAACTGAGGCTAGGAGGTCCGAAATCCTAGTGCCACGGTTGCTAAGGTCAGGAGGCCTGAAGCCCTTGTGCAGTTATTTCCGAGGCCAGGAGGCCGGAAGTCAGAGACTGAATTTGCGGAGGCCAGGAGGCCTGAACCCGGATTACCTCCCTTGTTACGGCTGGGAGGCCCGGGAGTTGAGAGAACTCCAACGTGCAGTAGAATCGCAGGACAGACCTGACTTTTTGTCAAGCACCCATGGAGCAAAGTCCGCGCATCGCAGAATAAATCTGTTTAACTCACTGGATCCCTGTCTTACATAATAATGCAGCAGGCCCTTACTTATATTATTCATTATAGATTTCTTCGATGTCGGCTTGTCATATTTAAAACCGAGCAATTTCACTGCCATTACATATTGCCGGATAGATTCATCTGGGGCCTGCCGTTTTTGAGATGACTGTTATAAAAGGTCCATCTCCATGTCTGGATGAAAGAAGTATTTTTTTAGGCCACCACTAAACACTTCATAACTGGCCGCCACTAACTTATGTTCCTTGGTGGTTAGCCAGTCCCAAGCTAACCCTGACAATTTTAATCTCAAGGCTAATGCCCATTCATTTTTCAGAATATACTCCATTTTTACAGCTATTACGAATGATGCCAAAGAAACGCCGACATTCTGCGTGTTATCAAAACCTGGCAAGGCCTCGGACCTAAACCAAATCGTAGGGTCCGGTTTCACCTGTGTAGGTGTAGTTCCTTCTCTCTTTTCCCAAACATCTTGCAATGCCTTAGCACCAGATTGCTCTCCCCCTCTGTTAAACCCGCACCAGGGATCAAAAACGGTCAAGAATATCGACCGCTTCCCTTACCTTCTTATAAAACTTCGTATGTCCGCCCTGCGAAACTGAGGCACCACCACTCTCATGGCTTTTTTACAGCCGGAGTAGGTCTTGCTCCTTATTCCGATGAAGATACCCTGAGAAGGTTCGACTTCTAACATCTGCTACCTCTAAACCTTGGCTTAACCCTGCAGCCTCAGCTGCTGTTTTTGCTCTAGTTTCCATCGCTAATTTAATGTCTTACTTAGATCTTATCCCCGGAAATCCTCCGTTCAGCCCGTACTTTGAAAACGTCCTTGTCGTCTCCGTAAACAACGAGGAACACCTGGTTCACCTGTGTACTATCCTCAACTGCTTTCACGAATATGGTGTCATCGTTAACACATCCAAGTGTGTGTTTGGGCTGGAAGCTGTCGCGTTTCTTGGATCCAAAGTCTGGCACGCGGGCGCACTGTGCGCCTGCATGCCGGAGAATGTGCCGTTCATTACGGAATACCCAGAGCCAGCAGAAGTTAAGGACATGCACCACTTCCTCACCATGCTCAACTTTTAATGCTGTTTTATCTTACATGCAGCACAACACCAGGTTGTCCTTAACAATTGACTTAAGGACAGCAAGAAGAATGACTGTCGGCCAATCATGTGGACTTCAGAGGCCAGGGCCACGTTCGTCACCAATAAGCACGATCTGACTGGCGCTGCCACACCAGGGCATCCGTCTACATAGGGATGTTTCGCTCTTATGTTTAATGCATTAGAGCTGGCTGTAGGTGCGGTGCTGCAGCACTTCAGTGATGGGCATTAACAACTGCTTGCCATTTTCTCCGGCAAAATGTCGCTGGCTGAGTGCAATTATAATGCCTCAGATTGGCAGCTGCTAGGAGCCCATGCTGCTGGTAAACATTTTCGACATACAGTGGAAGGCTTAGCATTTGCGTTCTACACCAGCCATAAACTGCTGACATTCACGTTTATGCAGCTATCGGACCAATCCTTACCTTGCTAGCTGTGGCATCTGCCCTACCTAGGCTAATTCATTCCAGTTATCAAGAATGTCTAGGTGGAGAAGTAAGTGGTCGCCAATGCCCTATCATGCATCATGGCCATCACAAAACCGGAACCTATCGACCTTACTAGCACGGCCGAGCCTTATGGCATTGAGGAACTCCATGCATTTCTACAGGACCCTGCCTTTACGTCACTGGACATCTGCCCTTTGCCAGTGCCCGGAAGCAGGTGACCCTTGTTCTGCGACGTGCCTTTTCAGGTAAACTGCCTGTTAGTCCTGCACTCATTCCACGGCCAAGTGTTTAGCAAATTGCATACTTGTCACATTCCATCACACAAAAATATGACCAAACTCATCACAATCTGATTTGTGTAGCCAGCGGTCAAGGCAGACTGCGGCCTTGACTGCTCTGCGCAAAAAGGATTTACATGACCCCATATCACCTAATAGCGTTTGAAATGTGGGAACGATTCCACTGGGAACTTAAGGCAGCCATCAAATGCCAAACGATGGAGCAATGGGTCAACATCCTTCCCATTGTGATGCTCGGTATACGGTCAGCATTCAAAGAGGACCTGGGTGTCTCAGTCGTAGAAATAATTTACGGCACCATGCTAGAAATTTTTGAAGAAATTTTCATGCCAGGATCTGTCTCGGTGGACCCAGCTAACTTTGACGGACAGCTCTGGGACCACATGAAACAACTGCCAATTTCGGGTGTGGTGCACAACTGCTCGCTGATCTTTGTGCCCGCGGAACTAGTGACAGAACTTGTGTTTGTGCAGCACGTTGCCATCCGTCGACCGCTACATTCCCTGTTCGAAGTCCCGTTTGAGGTGCTCTAGTGCCAAAAGACAACTTTCACCTTATTGTTCTTGGGCAAGCATTTAGTCATCAGAGCGGACCAGCTCAAGCCAGCATTCCATGGCTTTGATGTACCATACCATACCAGTGGTTCTGGTACATACCAGTGGTTCTGGTACTGGAAACTTAACCGCCGACAGTGCAACCCTGCACTAGTGACGGCAGCCTATGTGTTTGGATGGCATGTTGGCATCCATTGACCACTACAGCACCTGTTTATCAGCCCATTTTAGGTGCTCTCGCACCTAAAATCGCCTGCTTTCCGTGGCATTGATGCGCCTAAACAACTGTCGCTGGTCACACCAAACTCCCTAGACCATCCAGTAATACCAGTGGTCCTGGTACTGGAAACTCCGCCGCTGACAGTACCACCCCCAGCTTCGATGATCTGCAATGAGCCCGCACCGGTGATCATGCGATACGGTCACCACGTTATGGTCAACCATCACTACTGTAATATAGTCACTGGTGGGGGAGTACAGGGGCGACCATGAACAGACAAGATCGTCAAACCATAGCGGCGGTCAGAAGCACCATAAGTCACGGAATTGACCACTAGGTGGGCAATTACTTGGAGGTCAAGGGCAGCACCTGTACTTCTCTACCTTCTCATATCAACACGACGTGTTCTTGACCTCCTGAACACGTTGATCATCATGCACTTTTATGACCATTCAGTTATGCTCAGGATGCCTGGTAGCGTCACATGGTTAATTAACTGTTTTTTTCTTAATTACGAAAATGACTATTCCCCCGATAATAATAGAAGGGAACGAGACAGTTGTAGAAAGGCATGCAAAAGGTGATTAAATTAGCTATGGAAAACATAACTTCTAAACCCGGAACACCAGCAACAGCTGTGATGTTTGTAGGTTTACAAGGATGGCTACTTGTCAGGAAAGTAAGGGAAAAAGATTGTTGTCAGGAAAGTCAGGGAAATTTATGAGTGGTCAGGGAAATTATTCCCAAAGAAAGCAAAATTCTCTTTTTGCAGTCTGCTAGAAGTTTCATCCATAATCCACTTCAGATATCTAACAAACTAGTGGTTTGCCAATCTTCTAATTGCAATTGTTATTTCCTTTGTCATTATGACAAAAAACTGTTATGCATTATTTAGTCAGTTTTGTTCAGGGAATTTTGTATTTAAGTCAGGAAAATTGTAAACAAAATTGTTGTGTTCCCCCCTGGTTTTCAGACTATGCTGCTAGTGTGTAAAGCCTCGGAAAGTACGACTTTTAAACATACAGGGATATATAGCCTATTAAGAAAAAGGGTTCAAAATGGTAAGGAGAAACAGGCTTAGTTGCATTATGTTTTTCGTGGGGAAGAAGTCGTTCAAGATAGTGATGATAGCTCCAAACCCCTTTCCCCAAAGGTTTCACCAATATTTACACCTATTCAATTTCGCAAAAGTCAAAGGTTTGAAATATACCACCAATCCTTCTTTCCCTTTCACTGAAGCTTTAAACTAGTATTTTTATTTGATAACTTGAAAAGAATAAAATAAATAGAGGCAGTGAGGATTGCAATGTTGATTTGGAAAATCAAATTTGGGTAGCCATCTACTCGAATCAAGTAAGTTATGTGATAATTTACCCTGCCTCGGAGTTGCTGGGTTTTAAGGGGGGTGACATTCCTAACATTCTCTGGCCCGCGTTTCATGTGATATTAGTAAACCCCAATTAGAGAATTTACCTATGTCCCCTCTCAGGGTCTGTGCAAAGCTATGTCCCTTTTAAATTGAGAGCAACTTGATAGGATCAGGAAGTGGAGTTAAGGTATGAGTGTGCTTACCATATCTTCTGGCTCGGAGTTATTTGCTTATACCTGTGTCCTATTATGTTTCTGCAAAGGAACTGCTGGGAACATTTCTCTTGTCCTGGCCTAAATGCAAGTCTGAGTGGTTTGCAGTATATTTGTTCTGCCCTTCTAATATGACCCCCATTCTTGATGGGTCGCATTACCTTTGATGTGCGATTACATTTGGGTACTTTGCGCACCTGGGGTCATTTAAAATTTAGAAAATTACTGCACTAATATTAACCCATAATTTCTGGTTTAGAAGAGGACAATGAACAGTGGCATACTTTGCTTAATGTGTTAAGATATTTTAAAATTTGTTTTTTATAAAATATTTCAAATATTTTTAAACTGTTCCTACATGAATCCTGTCAATATTGTTTAGAAATAGTAAAATTTAAGAAAGAACTATGTGTATATAATGTAGATCTAAGTCGCTAACATCCTTTTCGTTGTTCTATTATGCTATAGTTTGATATACTGTACATGAATGTATGTCTAATTTTTACCAGTTAAGTAGATTTTCCAATTCTGTCCATTTATTACTATGTTCTCCAACTTAGCAGGTTTCACCCAGGACTCTGCAAAACAATGGTGGTGGACTCTACTGTAACCCAATCCTTGAAGAGGCACAGCTTATCCACAGGAATCACTCCGAGGCAGTTGAGCGAAAATGACGACCTTGCCACTAGTCTTGTGCTTGATCCATATTTAGGGTTTACTACGCATAAAATGGATATTAGGTAGGCTAAGTTTAATTAAACAAAATTTTCAACATTTAATTTTTGTATTATGATTTAAAATGTTTAGTCTTTTTATAAGATTCCAACCACAAAAAACAAGCAATGAAGAATTAAAGAAAGTCATTGAAGATTTTAAAAACCATCAGAATTATAAATCTGCTATGACACAGTTGGCTTCGAAGGTGTTTTCAAGATCCAGTTTCACTGGCAGTTTGATTCCAAACCAAGTTACCTTTGAAGAACATGTAAGTTTTTTGTAAGGAAAAAAATTACTATTATCCAAATAATATCTGTCCAGTACAGTTTTTAATCAAAGAGCCAACACAAAATTAAAACTTAAAAAGAAATGGTTTGAGGATCAGGCCATTATAAGGTTATTTCCATTTGAAGATTAATTAAAAGATTAGAATTTAATGCAATAAATGAAATACTCTTTTGCCCTTTTATGGTAATGGATGAAGGTGGCGAATTGCTTAGATTAAATATGTCTTTTATTTACAATATTATACAAACAGAAAACTGATTAAATTAAGAGCGAACTAAAATAAACGAAAAGTAAAAAGGTTAAACTTAGGCCTTGTGGCCGATGAAATGAAGTCGTGCAGAACAAGTGCCAGTGCGTGCTGGACCATTTGTTCAGGAGGTCGAAAACGCCCGTGCGTCGAGGTTGGACGTCGAAAACGAGAAGACCGGGCAAAAGATCGGAGGCCGCCTTTTATACCCCGGCCTATAGGGTATTGATATGACGCGGTAAATCCGGGAGGCGTCACCTGCGGGTGACGCACAGAGGATCGAACGAACGTACGTGCAACGTTTTTGGGTTGCCACGTGGTCGCTCACTCTTGTAATTAATAATTTACAAAAATTATGCATTTGGATGACGTTTGGCAATTTTAGTTATGTCTGTATTTTAAAATGGATGTACACTGCTAAAAAAGTAGGGGATATTGCAGGATTTTGTAAAAGCAGTTGTTTGGCAAGAATTTTTTTCCTGTGGAAATTAGATGAAAGGCACCGACAATAATAGGCAACAAAAAAACCACATAATTTACAGCAATGAATGCATTTATTCACATTTTAGTCGTTTTTATGGCACTGGTGACCTTTTAGGGCAGATCAAAACATCTCCGATAAACCAAAACAATTGACAAAGAAAACAAATCACCATTCCTAGTAGGGTGTATCACCCTCACACACTCTCACAACTATTGCACACCTGTATGGCATCAACAGAATGAGTTTATCGAGGTATTCTTGTGGTCACTGGATGACCAAGTCAGGCTGCAGCGGGACATCGACAAACTCGGGTCCTGGAGTGTGTGCTCATCCTTGGGTTTTAGTCCGAAAAAATGTGAAGTGATCCACCTTGACTGGGATAATCCTCGTCATCTGTATCACCTCCTAGGAACGCCTCTGACTAGTAGCTCTGAGGCAAAGGACCTAGGTATCTGGGTTATGCACAAACTAAGTGTTTTAAAGCAGTGTGCAGAAACTGCCTTCCATGAATCCAGGGTTGTTAGGCTTCTAGGCAAGCAGTTACCAAGGTTGAAGTCAGCCAGTTTTGGCTGGTTTACAAGGCCTTGGTGCTTCCTCATCTGGAGTATGCCAATATGGCATGGTTACCTGGGAAAAGAGGTGATATCAACTGCCTGGAGGCAGTTTAAAGGAAAGCCACACAAAGACTATCTAAGTTGCCTTATAGGCCCTATAGGCCCTCAAGGACAGCAGACATAGAGGTACACTCATCATGGCTTTGAAGATACTATGTGGAAAACTTCGAGTGCCTGCCAACGATTTTTTGAGAAAGCCTGTTGTCGGCGGACTAGGGGGCATGGCATGAAACTGTTTAAACCCTTGGTGAGGGGCGATATACGGAAGTACTTCTATAATGTGCAGTTATAAAATCATTGGAATGAGTTGCCAGGACCATTGTTGGATGACTGTCCCAGCGTTAATGCCTTCAAGATCAGGCTGGATAATCATTTATTCAACAACTATATTTCTTTGGCTTCAAGCTCCTGGCTTTGCCTCCCCTTCAGACACGAATTTTTTCCCCTTATCCGAAATTTTTAAAACTTTGGAAAATTACACAATATATTATTACTATGTTCTCTGAATTTTTTCAGATTTTTTTATTGAAAATTCAAAGAGTTACGTAATAACTTAATTAAATTTCAACAGGTCAAAACAATGGCATAAATTG
>JAQGBX010006795.1:0-12093 GCA_034698745.1 Megaphyllum sjaelandicum
TATTTTTCATAATGGAAGCATACCCTGAGTTTTTGAGGGTATGCTGAAGCATACCAAGCATACTAGGCAGGTCCGCCCATGTTGATCGGACGTCCACTTGAAAAAAATAATGCCAAATAAAATCAGTTCCCAAAGTAAAAGGGAAATTGAGAGCAATATCGCGTAAGTGATGTGTTATAAATTGCAAAAGTCAGTAAACAGGGTACCTCCAGTCCTGGAAAACCTGGAAAAGTCAAAAGTCATAGGTCCACTTGGCTCGCACGGTTGATTATGTTTAGACACGTGTTAAAAACGATCGAATTACGCGATGAGGCGATCGGATTAAGAGATTTCTTTAAAATAAAACAGCTGACCAAATTAACCGGCTTTCATTGCGTAAAATTTATTCGGTTTTGTCATTATATAACGGCGGATATCGAACTCAGACGAGAGACTTTGCGAATCGTACTTTGGCAGACGCGAAGTCACGTGTGATAAAGAATTTTAAACCAATGCGTGTGTGATTTCACGACTAGACTACTGAAGTACGAATCTATACGATTCAAAATAGCCGTGTGAAATATTTCGATTTTTGAGCGTAATTTTCTTCTCAATATGGCTGCGTCAAAACAGTTTTTTTTTCGATTTTAGTCCGATTTTTAGTAATGTTTGTTAAATCAAAAACAAGGAATATTTTGAAACTATATTTTGAATATTTTCACTAAAGCATAGTATCCACTAGAGAAAAATGCGCCTCTGGGATGCTCCTTTTAATTGACTGACCGCATGAATCATGTAAATTCTTAAGGTCATTATCTGAAGTTTATCCCTAAATCCTTGAAACTCATTCATGGAGTTACTGGATGGGTGTCCCCTTTGAGCAGAGCTGGGAAATTTCCCATCATGACTAAATTAAGGGGAATGCCAGGGCCCGATGGCTCAATTAGATCCTATTTGATTACACATGCATGTTCCACTAACATGTTTGGACGGCGCACCTGGTGCTGAAGGAAGGAGATAGGGGACTAGTGGCCTCCAGTTTGGGGAAAGTTCCTGCTTCCCGCAGAGCCGAGTTGCTTAAGAGGAATCAAAGTGCAATTCCAATACGAATTGCAGGGACGTGAGTAACAAACACTCCCTGCACTAAATTTTACCATACTAATAACGAGGGGCAGGCTCGAGGAGCAACCTGCAGAAAAACGGGTACGAGGAGCAAGGAAAAGTTATTCAAATACACGTTAGTCCGAAATTCATGCCGGAAATAGCTGGCCAGGAGGAAGCCGAAATACGTGATGTGAAGATCTAACAAATGTTGTCTACATGCAGAAACCAAAAGTCCCAATGGAAATCCAATAATAATTAGACGCAATGAGTCAGGAGAAATATATAGTCACAAATATGTCCAAAATTATCCAAGGGCAAACTTTGTTAATTTTGAAAGAGTAGAAGACACGTTCCTAACACTATTTTTACATGTACGTTTTATTTACACACCATTTTACACAAGTACACTGTATCAGGGTTAATTACGATAGTGATGTGGACGTTGCTCGTCAAACCTTCCTAATCCCCATTTCTATAGCGATCTATAAAAACTGGAATTAAGGGTAACGACGTCAGCAATTAGTTTTTAATTAGCAAGTACATTGTACCCGGTGTACAGGGTGGGAAGAAAATATGACGCTTGTTCGATCGATTCTTCTCCTATCCCACTCCCCCTTCCCTTAAAAAACCCTGTACAGGATTTTGTTTCCTAGATTCATCCCATGAAACGAACGTGTTCAAGAATGTGTTGAAAACAAAAATGCCCCTTTCTCGATCTAACAAAAACAATTAAAGGTATACATATTTATGGGACAAAAAAATGCTTTCAATGAGGGGTATTCATTACGTTTCCGCAATCATTAAAAAAACCGGCTTAATGGATTTTAATGAAATTTGGTAAAGAAATCCACGTAAACGTCATCAATTATGGAATTAATATCCATTTTTAAGCTGCATTTTCGGAAGCGATGTTTACCTCGCCCGAAAAACGTTTAAGCCTCGGGTATTTGTTCGAGCCATGCCCTCAACGTCTACTTCTCTCACCATCTTTAGCACTTTCAACGCCCATTTCTCGACTGACCAATCCACTAGCTCCTATATAGACCAAACGTTCGGGCATTACTCGGACCTTAAACGTGTCGCACATTTCAGCGTTCTGAAATGCTTTCAAAAGTTTCAGCATTCAGCAGCGTTTTCACCATTTTTACTTTCCAATTTTCGTAACGAATCTTTTAACGTTTAAACATGCATGTTCAGAAAAGATGGAAGAATTTATTAAAATATATGCAGCCGCATTTCTAAATACTAAGAAATAAAGGTATACTTTAGAAGAAAGAATAAAGGTGCAAGCTTTGACTTGTCACAAATACTCCACCTTTTTTGGAAGGGTTTAATTGGTAGATATTTTGTGGAATATCTCATCCAAAATCCCGTAAGTTTTAGCGTGCAGAGATCAAACGGGATCTACACGAGACCTTGGTTTAAACTCATCCGAAAGAGCTGCCACTTAGAGAATTTGGCACATCCTCAAAATTCTCACCGATTTCGACCAGGGAGCGAACCCGCAAGTTAGGATCGAGAGGCAGGTGGTAATCACTTCACAATGATAATATACATGTATAATAAAACCGACATTTTAATGACCATATATTTTTTATCTATTTAAAGAATACCAAAATTTATTCAAGAAGATAACCAGGACCATGAGTCGCGACTGCATCGAGAGGAACGTGAAAAGGCACCGCAGCACTGCGCACGAAGATGTGGCACTGCCCCCTGCAGGACTTGATGTCGCCGCAAATCCAGAGCTGGAAGTTCCAGTTGCAGAAGTTTTTTCTCTGTGGGAGCACTTGCTGGAAGCTGCCACGGTATTCCGAGCGTTGGAATATGCGGAAGCTCCGGAGCCGGAAGATTCTTTCCCAGAAGTTTGGGCGCCGTAGCAACACTTAATCGAAGCTGCCACAATACATCGAGGGATGCAACGTGAGGACGCTCTAGAGCCGGAAGTTCTTACAGCCGGGGTAAGGAGCTGCAGTCAAAGCCCCGTTGAAGAGGAGCCGCTGCATGGTGATCCAGAACTTCGAGGAAAAGGCGAGGTCAATCCTGCGTTCTTACAAGTGTAATGTCAATGGAATAATTTTCCCAAAATAGTTCAGAGTCAAACAGTCTGTCAGTCAGAAAGGCAAAGTCAGTTAGTCACGTGAGCAGACAGCATGAAGAGGGCAAGCAGATGCTAACCAATGCGGGAAACAGCAGACGAAAAATCATGCAGGCGCTACAGCATGATGGATCCAGCATCAGACAGTTCCTGTACCAGACATCCGACCAGCATGGCAGTTAGGCCTACACTTAATACAATAAGTATGGGCCTATTTGTTGTCACAAATCTTGGAATCAAAAAAATTAGTGGACAGTATTTTAAAAGTGAAAACGGTTTCTCCTCTCTCGGTCATCACTTCTCACCATATACTATCAGAAAATCAACGTACAAAAATACTTCTAGTCCCAGCTGTGGTGTTGTATAAAGCCGATGAAATGCCCATGCTGATTTATACAAGTTGTCTTAGAAATAACTCAAAGATTCTTAGTTTCTTTTTGGAAGTTATTTTGGTTGTTTCCTTGCTGGAAACCAACCTCATCTGAATTTAAACAAAGGAGTGAGATCAAATCTGAGAAGCCTCAGATTCGATTACTGAATATCCCTGGCCTGGGACATTGCTGAACTCCAGTTTGCCTGCGATTCTAAAGTTATTCTACTTGGCACCGAAAACAACGAAAATGATGGATGCTGAATTTACACTGATGATTACTGCAGTTTCGAATAGTATATGAGCAAGACATCGATTGAATTAGCAGTTGACTTCATCTGGTGATAAAGTTCGGTGATTTGGAGTTTCACCATCTCAGTCCCTATACAACGACTTGGAGGTCTCTGCAATCGCAGCATCTATGATGAATTTATTCATACAGCCACACGCTTGTTAGATAAATTATTTTTGGGTTCAACATTCAGATCGAAAAAAATCACTGAAAACATGATCATAAGAAGCAAGAATACCTGACGATAGTTCAGATTTAACTCGAGTTCAATTTAACAATGATGACTAAGTCGCAAATGATGTAGGAGCTTTTTCCTAAAAATGGGCTTGACCCCCCTACCATATGGCATTTAATTGCTGACTGAATTAAATTGAATTTTTGGGTAAATGCGAGGAAATTCTAAGAAAATGTGTGTAAAGTATTCTTGGAATTTACGATGACCATAAAGTATAGGCCTACACTTGATATGTTAATTATTGAGAAAGGTATCTTTATACATGTATATAGGACACACCCTTCAATTTTCTAAACCTTCAATTATTTTATCAGAAGTTCTGCTTTATGCTGGTGGTTCAATGTTCTGATATCTCATCATGGATCAAGAAAGCATTGGCAATTTGTGTTTTTTCACAACTTTATTAAAGACAACTTAATAAATAAAATTTTTCATAAAAAAAATACAGATGTCTATTGGATGGATCATGAACATGTTGCACCTTAGGAACTACCGTCAGATAGATATCTGTATTGCTTTTATGAAACAGATTATTTATTAAGTCGTCTTTATGAAAGCTGTGAAAAAAACACTAATTGCCAATGCTTTCTTGATCCATTGTGATATTGAGATATCAGAACGCTGAACCGCCAGCATACAGCAGAAATTCTGATAAAATAATTGAAGGTTTAGAAAATAAATGAAGGGCGTGTTATTTATATAAAAATTCTTTGCTCAATAATTAACAAATCAAGTGTATACTTTATAGTCATCCCTGTCACTTTAAAAATCAGTTGGATCCTTGCACTGAACCAGCCTTGATGGGTATCTTCTGCGATGCATTTATTAAATATGGCCAGCAAATTTCGTCTCCCAGAAAGCCCAAGGTGAAGTCTTGTGACTTTTCACCTTTTAGTTTTGCAATAGACATGTACTTTGAAGATTGTCCGTTATTGAAGATTTTTTTTATTTTGCTACATTTTCTCAAAATGTCTTGGATTCGTTTTATCGCAATATAGCAAGAATGCTTGGGAAGTCGAAAATTCGTCAGTCATAACGTAAAATTCGTACTATCCGAGCAGCCGAGTTCGTCTCGTAATTAAGAAGAATCTAACAACATCCGATTACACGATATAGGACGTGGACTGAAAATTATACGTAGTATCAATAATTTGTAATAAACGAGATTGCTTAACGATGTTCCTTCTACTGGATCAAGGCTCCCTCAGAAATTTAATTTTCAACGTCCCTGACTTTTCCAGGTTTTTAAACAGATTTCCTATGACCAATAACAAAGTTTAAATTGACATATGTCAATGTTGTCCACAATATAGTAAAATCGAAAAAGACAATATTTTGCAAAATTTAGGCTACTAATGACAATTTTGAAAAAAATTAAAATTAATGAATTTTTTTTATAAAAAGAAAAAATTCTCAAAAGTTAGCAAGAAAAAAATTATGAAAATCTGACAAATTTGCATTCGGAAAATGCAGAAAATTTTGCAAATTTGTCCTCGGAATCGTTGGAAATCTTGCAAATTTATTTAACGAAAAGTTGAAAAATTTGAAAAACTTGAAATTTATGCAAATTGCTACCTGAAAAATGTTTAAAATTTGGCAAATGGGCCCTGAGCTAACCACGTGAAAACATTAATTTAGGATTTTGACAACCATTAATCCGTCGAATTTCCCTCACTTTTTCAAAATAAGTCATTCTTCCCTGTCTTTTCCAGCCATTTTCAAATTCCCTGAGATTTTCCAGCCATTTTCAAATTCCCTGAGATTTTCCAGACATTTTCCAATTCCCTAAGATTTTCCAGACATTCTCAACTTCCCTGAGATTTTCCAGACATTTTCAAATTTCCTGACTTTTCCAAGTTTTCCAGGTCTGGGGTTCCCTGTGTAAAAAAGGGGAACATAAGTTTTGCCATAAGTGGGACATAACATGCAATGGCCATACATTCTTTTCCCCCCAGGAACAGTTTATAGGAACAACTGGTCAACTGTTCAGTCTGCCCTTAGTGCCCTACTCCATTACCCAGCTAGCAGCCATCCAGGACGCTCACTGCTGCTGGGGGCGCCACGTGCACTTTCCGTAGACAAAAGTTCGACTTCCTGTTCTTGAAAAACTGCCAACTTCAGGGCATGTCCCACTCATGTGCACCCTGCTTAAAAGTTCACGTCGTGACGGCCACGAGGAAGTGTCATGGAACCCGACTTCGAGTTCTGTAACCCCCTGTTGCATCTGAGGTTGGCCTGGAGGACGCTGTTTTGTCCGGCATTGGAGGTGTACAATAACGGTCATCCACTTTGCGGAGGATTATCCCCCTACAGTCCGAGGCGAGGGCCGAAGTGGCTCTCATTATACCGCATTCACAGACAGCCTTTTCAATTACCAAACTGCTGGAAAACATGGCGGCTAATTGGATTCTGCGAACGGCCGGCGCGCGATGATATAAGCGCTTTTTGTGCGAAAGCAGAAGATTCTCGGACGAGGACCTCGGGGAAAAATAATCGATTTTCGTGGCGAGTTCCTCCTCCTTTCGGAAATGCGGTTGCGGGACAGGATCTTGCTCCGAGCAGGCCGATCAGAGAAAGCAATGACAAGACGCGAGGTTGCAGTTACAATCTGTTGCATGGTTTAAAGGATTAGTGGCGACCTCAAGAACTTGGCCCAAAAAAGTTGAAAAGACTAATCCGAGGGCAAGTCCGGCAAAATTTATGACCGCAGTCTCCGTGTCGAATTCGAGGAATCATGAAACGATGCAAGAATGGACCTTATGCAGATTTGGTCAGCATGCATAAATTACGTGACAATTCATTTTTTCCCCTTTATCGAGAATCACCCTGGGGCTGTGCCAATGCAAGTTCCTTTAAGTTGTTGATTCGATGAAAAGATCACGTGATGTAGCCCCATACGGAACTTTGCATAAGGTCTCCAGATGCAGAGAACGTTGCCATCGTTTTTCAATGGACCTTATGTAGGTTTGGTCGGCATGGATATGTCACGTGACATTTCATTCATTGCATTCCATTGGCGAAAATTACCCGGGGGCAGTGCCAACCCTATTGGAAAAAACAGTATGAACCAGTATAAAAATTATACTGGTTATAATGGTACCATTAAAAATCGTATTGGTTAATACTGGTACCATTAAAAATCGTATTGGGGAATACTGGTACCAGTACAAATACCAGTGGTTCTCATACGCTATTACCAGTGTCAAACTGGGAACCATGAACGTTATCATATTGGTACCATTAAAATCGTATTGGTGAATACTGGTACCATTAATAATCTTATTAGTGAATACTGGTACCAGTACTAATACCAATTGTTCTCATACACTATTACCAGTGTCAAACTGGGAACCATGTACAATATCATACTGGTAATGCTTAACCAATATACAATTCCAGTGCTATACTGGGATCCAATATATTAATGGTACTGGCAATGCTTAACCAATATACAATTCCAGTGTTATACTGGTATCCGATATATAATAATGGTACTGGCAATGCTTGTACCACCAGTGCCTTACTGGTATGGAGTTTATAAGTATGAAAGGTTAATTTTACGCCTGTACACAAAATCAATTTAATAATGACTGATTAATGCCTTCCCACGCAGCAAAATATAACAAATTGACGTAATATTTTTGCCCAAGAAATGACCACCCAAAACCTGGCAAAAAATTACGACATATGTCTTGGTCATTTTTCGCCCAAGAAATGACCCAAAAAAACACGTCAGAAAACGACGTCATTCTTTGGTCATTATTTCTCGAAAAAGTGACTACTTAAAACTTGTCAGTAAACGGCGTCATTTTTTTTGGTTATAATATTATTTCTTGGAAAATGACCACTGAAAAACACGTCAAAAAACGACGTCATATGCATTTTTTTAACATCATTTCTCGGAAAAATGACCTCTCAAAAACATGTCAGAAACGACGTCATTTTTTGGTCATCTTGCTACGTGGGTTATTGTTCATGGTTCCGAGTTTCACACTGGTGATAGTAAATGAGAACCATTAGTATAAGTACTGGTACCAGTATTCACCAATAACATTTTTAATGGTACTAGTATTAACCTGTATGATTGTTAATTGTACTAATATGAACCTCTTCTCTAATGTGATGTCCCGGAGGCACGAAATAAACGAAATAAACAGGCTTAGGGTACGTTCACTACAAACATTTTTGCATTTTTTAGGTGACCGAAAAGAAGCCGCGCATTCGAAATAAAGTCTCCCGAAAAAAAGTTCAGTTTGTCAGTTTTCAGTCGATAGCAGACGAACACTTTTAGATTTGACTTTGTTTTTTGTTGTTTTTTTGTTTGTGAAATAGGTGACTGATTATTTAGGCACAAAGTGGCACACGGTCACTATTGGTCGAAAGTGGCGCCATGCACGATACGTCTGCTAGGGCGATCGCGCGCGCGGGTTGTATAAGCAGGTGATGTACCGTAAAAACGTGTTCTGCGCCAAAACCGGAATGCTCTAAATGTTAATGCGCATGTGCGAAAATGTTTTTCCGCCGCATTTTTCACCTTAAATAACGCTTGCAGTGGCGCCACAATCGCACTTAAAGTCAGTCCGTAGTGAACACCACAAATTCCAAAAATGTTTGTAGTGAACGTACCCTTACCTCGCAACGCAATGGCGTGAGCCAACACCCAAGGCGAGATGGCGCAATGGCGCGTCATCTCGCGATGGAAAATGCGATGGAAAATGCAGGCAGACAAAAGAAAGGAAAAATCAGAAAGGATTCTCCAGATCTTGACGTCAGCCGTGAGAACAATGCAAATAATAGCAATGAGCAAGCAAACAATGCAGTAGACATGCCTAGTGACCACGAAAATGACACTGGACTAGCTACAAATGCAGAATCTGATGGACAGGCTACTCAGGGAGTTAAGCCAATTAGTAAAAAGGGAACAAGAAATAAGGAGCCATCAGATATACCTAAGCACAGGTATGGGTTAAGGAGCAAGACCAAAAAGGTAAATTGGTCAGAAGAATGGGAAGTTGAGTCCTCAGTAACAAGAGTAATTATGGAAAATCAAAGAGAATCAAGCGACAGAAATATCAAAGAGTTAAGTGCTAGGGATAATGAGATACAAAAAGTTAGTTCTGGATGGGACAGAAGCCAGGATGTACCATGGCCAGAAGAGAGTACAAATATAGAGCCCCAGAAAATATGTAGGACCAGTTGAGAGATTACTAAAGCAATTGCGAGACTTTACGTTAACTCCACATGAGGATAACTTGATCAAGGAATATGCAGGTGCTTGCGCTGCATACAACAGAGAATATTAAGAGAAATAGTGACAATGAAAAATATTAGGAGAAATAAGGTAACAATAAAGAGGATTAAGAGAAATAGAGGAATAAAGTAATAAAATGAACAAAGCCTAGGTCAACATATTAATCATGTATATTGTACACGAAAAATGTACTCTTATTTTCATGTTTCATTAGAATCCCTGTCACATAGGGGGGATAATTTTTATTGCCAGTCAACTTGTAAAAGTGTATAATCTCTGTAGATGGACGGGCCCAGGACGGAACCCTCTAAGGAAGGCAAGACCCAAGCAATTTAGTTTAGATTTCCTTCCTGTATTGGGTAGGGTGCTTGTGTTAGCCGACTTCCACACATAGAGAACACCCCAGTAGGTTTTTGTAATTTTAAATTTCCCCGCCTCATGTGGGCATTGTCCTACTGCAGCACCATCCATCTTGCACATGTGCTTGATTCATGGTTGGCAATTTGCAATCCTTTCCTGGGAATTGTCTCCCTGGAATTAAACAATGATAGGATAATCACATGAGGTAGGTTTGATTCATGATTCTGTGTATGTGTTTTTGGTTTTTAAAATTTTTACATGGGGTATTTGACCCTTATTAATCTTTTGTAGCATTAATTTAACTTGTCCTCACTGTATGTATATTTTTTCTCTTATGTCTTACACTTAACGTTAATTTTTGTTTCACTGTAATTATTAGTGTGAGATGTTCAGTATACTAATTATTATCAATGTGATAGTAGATTCAACCTTGTTTAAATGTTAATTTAAGTTTGTGTGTGGTGTATCGTTTGAGTTTACTTTATTTGCATTGTCTGATAGCAATATTGTATTCTGTTCTTCTTTTTTTAGAGGCTTGAATAAAGGCACATAGTACTGAAACATTGCTATGTATAAAGTGATTTGGTCGACGTATTTAGTTATTTTTCTTAGTTTTATTGCCACCGACCACTTGAGGATAGGATGTCATTCATTACTGTATCACATCCTGACACTTCTATGGCTACGGGCATTTTAGCTACACTTATGGAAGCCCCCATTTAGACCAATTGGGAGGCTGTAAAGAGGGTTGCAAGGTTCCTGTCTGGCACACGTGACAAGAAACTATTGTTCCTGGCAGACAGTGACTTCAAGCTGTGGTGCTTCGTGGATGCTGTCTTGGCAGCAGATCAGTCTGATAGAAAGTAGACGACTGCATATCGCATGCGGTTTGGAGATTCGACGGTGGCTTAGAGCTGTCGAAAGCAGATATCTGTAGCAACCTCATCCACAGAAGCCGAGTAGCTAACCGCAGCAGTGCACCGAGTATTGTGGTTTTGGCAATTACTTGGCGACCTCTGCCTGCTTCTGAATAAACCCAAAAGAGATGCTGGCTGATATGTTGATGAAGCCTTGCCACAATTGACCTTCGAGCATCTATGCAGCAGATTCAGGCTTCAATAGTCTATTGTTTAACTTTCACGTATCAATATATTTATTTGCTAATTTGATACTTGAATGTTATTGCCACCTGACGATCGGAGCCAGATAGGGTGTTAGAGAATGTCCGCTCCCATCACAAGGTCATTGCTGACCTTGGCTTAGCAATTAACATTCCTTTGAACGCATTGACATCTTCTTGCATTCTTTTCAACATTCTGGCTATCTATTAATGCCGGTATGTCGTATATAAACCTGAGACCCATAATGCATTGCAAATAAACATCAGTTGTTACCCATACTATTGTGCAGTTAACACGTCCCTACATCGAAGTAGGCTCCAAACAACACAATCTGTTCTCAGCTTCAAGTTGTCATGGTCAGCTGACCATGATTACGCATACCAAAGCATATTGCTTGTGCGTTGCCCACTTTCGAGTGGTAATATGTTTTACTGTTTTATACTCTTTTTAGTAGCTTAGCTGAGAGGCGGGGGATCACTATAGACAACCTTAAACCCTAGCTAAGCTAGCGCACTTTTTGCGGTTTTAATTGTAGCCAAGGTTTCTGTTTGCAAAGCGCATGTCCTTATCAAATTGTGATAATTATGAGGCTGAGTTCGGACCTAGAAATAAGGAGTCCTTATGTTCCTCTTATATTGTGTGGGTTGCTTTGTTTAGTGTCCGTACTGCCCCTGGTGCTCTTACGATCCGGCTATCGTACTTAGTTACAAAGTTACTACCTTCAGCTGCCATGGATAACTAAGAGTTTGTATTAACAGTTAATTTATTGTTTCATGATAAATACACACCTGTCACCATTTCGTAAGACATCCATTTTAAGAAGGTCTTCTATCTTAAGTCGGAAGTCACCAGTGTATAAAACCGTGCCACCATCACCTTCAAATAAAAACATGACAGACCCAGGACAGTGACCGGCAGGCAGTAATGTAACAAGAACTTTAGCAGCCTGAAAAAAACGATAAATTTTTTAAACTTGGTTAGGGGGCACCCAGAAATGATGTCACGGCTTTAGGGGGTATGCTGAAATTGTGACAAATCGTGACAATAGGGGTGAGAGGTAGACTGTCAGTGTGATGTCACGTTTTTATACCTTCCAATGATAAAACAGTCCACCTTTCATTCAAGGTTTTAATCCAGTGTCTCATGTAAAGTTATCTTAAAATGGTTTAAAAGTGTGCCCCTTTAATACTAAGCAATACCTTTAATAGCCAGCCCCTCCTGCCGCCTGATGGCCTACAAGGTGCTGGTGCGCCCTATCCTCGAATACGCCAGCGCTGTCTGGG